>VIAB01007302.1:38367-49720 GCA_009801035.1 Oophaga pumilio | reverse complement strand
GGGCAAATGTTTCGGCTGGCTCCTTACTTTGCCAGACCTCTGGAATCTCCGGATCAGGCGTCTGAGTCCCGAGAGCCCATGGAGATTTCTCGAGCGAGATCCAAGTTCCGGATCGTTCGTACACCCATGGTCAGTCATGTTTGCCACCAAATGTCCCCAGCGGTCGGGAAAACTACGGCGTCTAGTGGCCACAGGAGGAGGCTCACTAGACACAGTGCTGCTTTCTTCCAAATTATCCTTCAAGGGGACACTCACGATAGGCCCATCCACTCATGCGGTAAAGGTTTGTGTGGATTCAGGGGCGGAGGGCAATTTCATGTCTTCAGCCTTCGCCCAACGGCACGCTATACATCTGGTGATGTTCACCAAGCCAGTGACCGTCCGAGTGGTGAAAGGGTAGACACTGTCCTCACAGATCACACACCAGACCATCCCACTTACTCTCAACATGTCTCCAGCCCACCAGGAGATAATCTCCCTATTAGTCATACCCAAGGGTATTGATGAAGTCTTATTAGGGGTACCTTGGTTACACTACCATTCTCCTCATATTGAGTGGTCCTCTGGGAGAGTATTGGGATGGAGTGAGTCTTGTGAGGGTAGATGTCAGAGGGAGTGCATTCAGGTGGCTTCTACAGCAGTGCACGCAGATCTATCCTCTCTCCCCAAACACTATTGTTCATATGCGGATGTATTCTTCAAAACAGCTGCGGAGAACCTTCCGCCTCACCGCCCCTATGACTGTCCAATTGATCTCTTGCCTGGTGCTGAACCTCCCCGGGGTCGAGTCTATCCGTTATCTCTCCCGGAGACGGAGGTTGATGCTTCTTCCGTTGGTGCTGGAGCCATCATCTTTCAAAAGGATGCTCAAGGTCAGAAGCATCCTTGCTTCTTTTTCTTCAGGACCTTCTCTCCGGCGGAGAAAAATTATTCCATCGGGGACAGGGAGTTGCTAGCAGTGAAATTGGCCTTTTCTGAGTGGAGACATCTCCTTGAGGGGGCCCGTTATCCCTTCCAAGTATTCACCAACCATAAAAACCTTATCTATTTGCAGACAGCCCAGTGGCTAAATTCTCGCCAGGCCAGATGGTCCCTGTTCTTCTCCCATTTCAACTTCTCCCTCCATTTTCTCTCTGGGAAGATGAGCACTCGTGCTGATGCTCTCTCGGCTTATTGTCCCATCAGAGAGCCTGAGAACTGTGGCTCGAGTTTCATTAGAATCTGTGCCTCCGGGCAAGACTTTTGTTCCACCTAATTTGCGACCAGAGGTTCTCTCTTGGGCTCATTCATCCAGGGTGGGTGGACATTTTGGGACCAAGAGGACATCTGAGCTCCTGGCGAGGATGAATTGGTGGCCACATATGGCCCGTGATGTCAGAGACTATGTTCGGGCGTGTGTTTCCTGCGCTCAGAATCAATCATCTCGGCAGCGGACAGCTGGTTTACTGTACCCCCTGCAGGAGGCGGATAGGCCCTGGGAGATGGGCGAGATGGATTTTGTGGTGGATTTACCAAAGTCTCATAACTGCCCCATCTGGTTAGTCACCGACCACTTCTCTAAAATGGTTCACTTGGTGCCTCTCCCATGGGTACCTTCCGCATGGGCTTTGGCGGCATTGTTTAACAAATATGTCTTTTGCCTACACGTTATGCCTGACAAAATAGTCAGTGAGCAGGGTCCCCAGTTAGCATCTCAGTTCTGAAGAGAGCTTTGTCGTCTGCTCAGCATAGAGCTAAATCTCTCTTCAGCTTACCATCCCGAGATGAACGGGTTGGTAGAGAGGGCCAACCTGACCCTGGTCACATATCTGCGACATTTTGTTTCCACCAGGCAGGAAGACTGGGAATCCTTGCTACCATGGGTGGAATTTGCGCTGAATAATGCCGTAGTCGACTCAACTGGGCACACCCCGTTCCTCCTAATTATGCCCAGCATCCGCGTGTCCCTGTGCCCATGCCCGTGTCATCCACCGACTATAGGGAGGCAGACTGGGCGGTGGAGGCACGTGATAAATGGGACCGTACACAGGATGCCATCCGGGCCTCCAAGGAGAGAATGAGGGCCTCCACCAATCCACATCGGCGTACCGCTCCGACTTTTGCCCCTGGCGATTTAGTGTGGCTCTACACCGTAAAATCAGGCTGCGAGTGGAGTCCACTAAGTTTGCTCCTCGCTACATAGGTCCCTTCAAGATCCTGGAACAGGTCAACCCTGTGGTCTATCATCTGGCTCTTCCTCCACGCCTAAGTATCACCGACACCTTTCATGTGTCCCTCCTAAAACCCGTTCATATGTCCCGGTTTTCTGAATCATCTGTTGGGACATCAGGTTCATCCGTGGACGAGTATGAGGTGAATGCCATTGTTGGGTTCAAGATGGTACGTGGCAAAAAGTTCTATCTGGTGGACTGGAAGGGTCATGGCCCAGAGGACAGGACCTGGGAACCTATTGAGCACATTCGGGCTCCTCAGCTCATTGTGGCATTTGAGCATAGCGAGGCCCAAAGGGGGGCTCTAGAGGGGGGGTAATGTTAGGCGTCGAGATCTCGCCGCTGCACAGGGGCAATCTCGAGCCATGTCCTCTGTGGTCTCCCATCCTTCTTCAGCCGCGGAGGATTCTGCTCAGCGAAGACATCAGTCCCAGGGTCTTGCTCAGGCTAATGCTATGCGTTTGGTTGCTGCTGCCGCCCCAGGTTCAGCTATAGCAAATAGCATTAGTCAGCGGCGAACAGATGTTCCTGGGACTAAGTCCTGCTTTTCTCCATCTGAGCATGCCCGTGAGTCGACCGCCCATCGGTGGTCGGAGGTCACATGCTCAGGTCCTCAAGCAGTTCGGATTGGGCTATCAACCAGGTCCTGGAAGGCTGCAGTTATAAAAGGATCACACGGCCGCACGTATAAACCACGTGGTGTGTGAGCGAGTGGATACGCTACCACTCTGTGTATTCATGGGTGTTTGGGACGAGAACCTGCCGCACTGTCGGCATGTATGACCGTCTAGTGTTCCTTAGTCAGGCAGGTTTTTACTCGGCTTGACCTAGCGCCTGTCTCGACCACGTGTACTGCTTACCACGGGCTGTTTACAGGGCACAGTTAATCCATGTGCTCTGGCATACACCTTTTGGTACCGCTCTGCGGTCAGTTGAGCTATTTGCTCTTGTTTTAGTTAGCTGTGTTTGCTACCACTGAGCACCAAGTAGTGGCATCGCTAGTGCAACACCGTGCGCATTGTGGGTCTGGTCAGACTCAAGTCAAACTCAAGTCCCCGTGTTCTAGGGGTTGAGCCTAGAGACTTCACTCGCACCATATCAGCTGTGTCCTGTGACATTTAACAGGGAACAGCGCTCTATTACTTTGTTGCTCTGTGAAGTAACAGAGTTCGCCGCTGTTCATACCGGGTGACATCTAACCCGCGTGTTGTCAGCGTTCAACCGCCGCCTTGTTCTGCCATTGCTTAGCAGCAGGTTCCATCTCTGCACGGTGGACCCCAGGTTGCGAACGCACCTTATTATTATTATATATATTTCATTTGGTGTGTTACGCCAACACTAGAGTGTTGCTCAAGACACAGCTTGTGAATAACCGTATAAGTGTACTTATTATATAGTTCAGAGACGTATAATCACTACTATAATTTTTCATATTCATGTTGCACATTATCTTAGGAATTGTCATAGCATATAAAATCCAAAAATATCCATTTAATATAGATACCTACCAATACATATAAGACCAGTGGAATCCAGCTTACTTCCAGGAGAACACTCACAATGAAATGAACCGAGAATATTTCTACACGCCCCATTAACACATGGATTGTTTTCACATTCGTTTATGTCTGGAAAACACGCAAAATACTTTTGGTTAGACCAAGATTAAGTAAGAAACTAAATACTTGAAGAAAGAATAAAAAGAAATGTCAATACTTGTCTGCTTGGTTTTATGTTTCATAAATGTCCTACAATAGAGTAAAATAATAGTTTGTTAAGAGCTAACTCTGAAATGACGTTCACTGACATATCATAAAGTCTTTTGGCAGAAATGTATAGGTTTACATAAACGTTGCTTATTGTCCTAGAGAACTTTTCCTGTTCAGATCTCACATTCAATAGAGCAGCGAATAGTACATTCAAAGAGATGCCAGTTGTTTTTTCCACTGGGTCTGCAGTTGCATTGTCTTGTAAGAAAACTCTGTAGCAAGGTACATGTAACAAAGGAGGAGATAAAACTGGGTCTCTCCTTTAGGTTACTGTTTTTACTCTTCGCCACAACAGCACCCACATGAGAGAGTGATCCGCCCATAGGAACAGGAAACCTACTGAAATAAAAGGGGGCTGTCCTCCTCTCCTCCTCAGTTGGTTTCCTGTTCCTATAGGAACCAAAGGACAAGACCTACACAGAAGCATACCTTGGCCAAAAGCATGCCGCCTGTGCAGTGTCGATCAAGAACGGCAGGGGCTGCGGTTCCGGAGGCAGCATCGGGGGAGGTCTGTCCATCAGTCTCCCTCCTCATCTGCGAGGTCCTGGGAGGGCCGCCTGGTATCGCAGGGATCGCGCGGCAGGAAGCTATGTGGGCAAGCGTGAGGCCAGGGTCCGGGTGAGGCCACCCTTGCTCATGCAGGAGCGCAGTGTATGGAGCACATAATATGAGGAGCGGGGGTTTGGGCTCCAGCTGCCTGACTTCTCCATGATGCAGGTAATATCGGACCGCGCATGCGCAGGACACCGAAAAGTGCTCCTGCCCCGGAAGTAGCTGGATGCCTTCCGGGTGGGCTAGAGGAGGCAGCGGCATGGGGCATGCACAAGAAAAAAAAAAGAAGGAAACTTTCTGCACATAATTATAAAAGCTGGCGGTTGTCAGCCCACCGCTGTGTTAATGATGTCATCCCCAGGTAACCATGAGCTGCACCCACAGGCGGTGGAAGCACAGGCTATGTAAGGATTGTATTAGTGAAACCTTACAAAGAGTGGGACAAACAAAAACAAAGGGGCTTCCTTCAGCCTCCAAAAGGAAATATCCATTTAGCGATGAGGAGTTGTTGAATTGGTCCAAAGTCCACATCCAAACAGTCGGTACTGCAAGTAGAAGATATGGGCATGTTATCAGACCCGCTGGATCGTAGAGCAGAGACTTCACTTAAAAGAGCATGGGAAGCTGCTACTGGGACATTTAAGCCAGCCATATCAAGCACGTGCACGGCTAGATCAATGCTGGTATGGATAGATCTGCTGGAGCAGCAGATTGCACAGAAAGTGTCCAGAGAGAAATTGCTATCTGCCATCCCGTTAATTAGAGGAGCAGCAGCATTCCTGGCAGATGCATCAGCGGATTCCTTACGCCTAGCGGCTAGATCGGCTGGTCTAGTAAATACCGCCTGACGTGCTTGCTCTATGGTTTAAGAGCTGGAAGGGGGAATACGCAGTCTAAAACGAAACTCTGCGCTATCCCGTGCCAGGGTGAGTTCCATTTTGGAAGTGTTCTGGAAGAGATACTCACCAAAGCAGAGGAGAGGATGAAGGTGTTCACTAATAGATCTCTTCCTTTCTATAGGAGGACATTCAAAGGACGTCCATTTAACAAAAATAAGATGTCAGGGAACCGAGAGCGCTGGCCTTCAAAAGAAGGCAAACAAAGAGATGCCATGTTTAAGGGATATTCTTCTCAGAAGGGCAGTAGATACCAATAACCCAGATGCTCTGGTAGGAGGTAGACTGAAGTTTTTCCACCAAAAATGGGAAGAGATAACAGCATGTGCCTCGATCTTGAACATAGTGAAGTCTGGATTGAAATTAGAATTCCGCCATATTCCCCATGATTCATTTATCATAACATCACTGAAGTCATCAGTACAGCAAATGGCTCTTGAATCAGAAATTTTGAATTTATTATCCAAAAATGGTCTCGTAGGAGTACCAGTAGGTCAGGAAGGAAGGGGATTTTATTCCCCTTTGTTCCTGGACTCCAAACCAGATGGATAATTTAGGGCAATTATAAATTTAAAGAGGTTGAATACTTTTCTTTACAATCATAAATTTAAGACGGAGTCAATTAGAGCCACTATTAAACCTTTATTCCCTAGATGTATGATGGCCAGATTGGATCTAAAAGATGCCTATTATAATCTTCCCATACACGCCGAATACCAGCAATATCTCAGGGTGGCAGTGATCTTGGCAGGAAAGGTCCGGCATTTTCAGTTCACAGCAATGCCCTTTGGTCTCTCTATGGCACCCCGGGTGTTTACAAAGGTGATGCTAGAGGTGATGGCCTTTTTACGTCAGCGGGATACACTAAGAATACCGTATCTTGATGACTTTCTGGTAGTAGGGAACTCGGCCTCCCAATGTAGAAACTGCCTTGCTGACACAATCTCGTCCTTACAGGAGTTAGGATGGATCATCAACGTCGAGAAGTCCAGGCTGGTGCCACAGACCCGCCAGTCTTTTCGGGGTTTTCTCTTAGATTCAACAAGTCAAAGATGCCTACTTCCAGAGGTAAAAAAAATCAATCATAAAGGCGAAAGTCAGCTCAGCCACTGACAATTCTCGGATGTCCTTAAGAGACGCTATGTCCCTTCTAGGATCCCTTACCTCCTGTATTCCGGTGGTCCAATGGGTTCAATATCTTACCCGGTGGTTACAGCATGAAATCCTCTATGAGGAAAAATGCTTGCGGGGTCATCTCTGGGGAGTTTTAACCTTATCCACAGAAGTGTTAACCTCCCTAACCTGATGGTTGGATGATACCCATCTTTCTAGAGGCATTCCATGGGTAATAAGAACATCCAGGGTAATCACAACTGATGCTAGCTCTGAAGGATGGGGTGCCCATATGGGGGGTAGCTTAGCTCAGGGTCAGTGGAATATACGGGCGATGAAGGACTCATCAAATTTGAAGGAGTTAAATGTGTCTATCATGCACTACATCATTTTCTTCCGCAGCTCCGAGGTTCGCATGTCAGAGTCCTGTCAGACAACACCACGGCAGTTGCATATGTGAACAGACAAGGTGGAACAAGATCAGAAAGACTGATGTCTTCTGCAGTAAACATCTTCAATTTGGCCAAAAGTCATCTACTTTCTCTCTCTGCCCTTCATATCAAGGGAGAAGAAAATTTAAAAGCAGACTTCCTGAGCCGTCATACGTTAAGACAAGCAGAATGGTGCCTAAATCACCAGATATTCAGGAAGATCATGGATTTATGGGGTCTTCCTCAAATAGACCTTTTTGCCATGAAAGAGAACAGACAGGTTCAGAGATTCGCCTCCCTGAATACAGCAGAGCATCCGAACATTGTGGATGCCCTTCAAGCTCAATGGCAGTTCAATCTTGCTTATGCCTTTCCGCCGATAATGCTGTTGCCAATAGTCATCAGGAAAATCAGGGAGGAGAAAGCAAGAATAATCCTCATCGCACCATTCTGGCCCAAGAGACCCTGGTTCTCATGGCTGCGGGCAATGTCCATAACTGACCCATGGGTCCTTCCATCAGTCCCGGATCTGCTCTCTCAAGGTCCTTGCATTCATCCTCAAGTGGAGGGTCTCCACTTGACAGCATGGAACTTGAGAGGCAGTTATTGAAATCAAGGGGATTTTTCAGAGGGTCTAGTTAACACTCTCCTGCAAAGTAGGAAAGAATCCACAACAAAGATTTACACTAAAGTTTGGAGGAAATTCCTAGAATTCCATACGGACACCTTTTCTAGGGAGATTCCAATCACAGCTATTTTGGAATTTCTGCAGAAAGGTAGAGAACTGGGTCTGTCCATTAGTATGCTAAAGGTCCAGGTATCAGCCAGCCTTAGGGGCCCTTTATGGTCATAATGTGGCAGGAGATAGATGGGTCTCCCGGTTCATCGCAGCATGTGAACATAGTAACCTGATTTCTCAAGTACCCCCAAGGGATCTAAATCTGGTTCTGGATGCCCTGACAGGTCCCCCATTTGAACCTTTACAGTCTGTTTCCCTTAAAATACATATCGCTAAAGACAGCCTTGTTGGTAACATTGACATCAGCTAGAAGTGTTAGCGACATCCAGGCTTTGTCCATTGATCAACCCTTTCTATTAGTATCTCAGGACAAAATAGTGCTAAAACCAGATCCGTCATATCTTCCAAAGGTGGCAGCTAAGTTTCACAGGTCACAAGAGATTTTTCTTCCCTCCTTCTTTAGTGATCCTTCCACTCCAGAGGAAGAAAAGTTTCACACCCTAGATGTGAAGAGGGCCATCTTGAAGTACATAGATAGATCTAGCTCCTGGAGACAGAATAGGGCTCTGTTTGTATCCTTCCAGGGCCACAGGAAGGGGCATGGAGTTACGAGAGGCACTTTGTCTCGCTGGATCAGGGATGGGATCTACCTGGTATACTCCGCAAAGGGTGAGAATTCCCTTAAGGACATAAGGGCACATTCAGCATGAGCTGTGGCATCCTCTTGGGCTGAGAGATCAGACATCCCAATTGAGCTTATATGTAAGGCCGCAACGTGGTCGGCTCCGTCCACCTTTTACAATCTCTACAGGCTTGATCTTTCATCTTCTTCTGAACTAGCCTTTGGGAGAGCTGTTCTTAACACGGTGGTCCCTCCCAGTTGATGGATCTCTAAAAATCTCTCATGTGGGTGCTGTCGTGGCGAAGAGTAAAAAGCCGGATTACTCACCAGTATCTACTGGCTAACACGGTACGAAGATACACATCTTTCCTATATCACCAGTAATGCTCTTTTATTGAGTCCACGACACCACCCACTCACTACCCTCCCTAAGTTAGATATAAGTAAAGCACTTAATGGTGGTTGTATATAGAAATATATAGATAGATATTTAGTAGGATATAATTAGTATATGTAAGAGATTATGTTATTGCCTAATACTTGGGCGGTTCCCCTGGTACTCTGATATCCAACTGAGGAGGAGAGGCGGACCGCCCCCTTTTATTTCTGTAGGTTTCCTGTTCCTATGGGCGGATCACTCTCTCATGTGGGTGCTGTCGTAGACTCAATAAAAGCGCATTACCGGTGAGTAATAGGGCTTTTTCCACCATAGCCAGAAAGACTTTAGATTTGTTTCAATGTCAATTTCTACATAAGACTATTTATGAGTATCTATGTGCAATTCTCCACCTTCTTGCTTCTTAAAAAGGCCTTAACCTAAAGACTGGATTATAGTAAAGGTTCTCAGTATCCAATAACAAAGGAATGGGACTAAATAGGGACTGGCATCATGTATCTCAAATGCCCATAATAACCCCATTGGCCTTTCTGTACAAAATAGAAAGGCATTCTCACTTTATTGGGGTATCTGCAAGTAATGTGATACCCCATTTATGGTAATGTATCTGTAGCCATGCCCTCTTCCCATCAAGTCACACTCATTTCCCAATAAGTCATGTTCCCTTGAGTGAGTTGGAAAATAATTAATCTGGTTCAAGCCATGTAAGACTTTTTTATTGGCCTAATTAAGCTTAGTTACAGTGGTTGTCCAATCCTAAACTACAAGTCTGAAGTCACTCAATGTGACTGAAAACTTGTGAATCTTACATGTCGCGTACATTTTGGCATGCTGTGATTATTCTCTGATGCCTGCATCGGGAACAGTAGTCATTTGACTTGTAGTTTTTGACTGGACAACCCCTTTAATTTATTTCCACATCATTTCAGTCATTACTGAAGTGTTCTTTTAAATTTTGACTTAGAGTAGTAAAACCAATCTGTGATCACATTGAATGCTGCATACTGTTACTGTTACACGCTAATGTAAGTCAGAGGTAAACAATTATTCTCTATTTCTAAGTATCAGTCTAATATGAGATTAATGACCTCCTCGTCTGTTTTCCCCACTGTATATGTAACCTTATATTCCTCACTGACTTTGACTTATAAGTAAACCTTTTAAATTAAAGGAATATTCCAGGATTAGAAAAAATTTCAGAAACACCACGATTTTGGTCCATGGGCTTGCATGTCATCCTTATCGAATTGTGACCTGTCGAGACTCAAGTAAACTGGGCAAGACTGCAATACCAGGCACAGTCTATGAGGCAAGAGTGGCACTGTTACAGAAATAAAAGTAACTTATTTATTATATTCCTGGACAATCTATAAGGAATGTACTTGAAGCAATGAAAATAGTGAACAAAAACACGTGCATATTTACAATAAATGCCAGTTGGGGAAATGCATAATAAAAGCACCTTTTATAAAATGTACAGGTTTAAAATTTGCTTAATCACATGATATGGATTAAGTAGAAGATCTGATATATAATATTTGTAAATGTTATGAAAATTCTTCAGTACCTATAGATCATAAAAATAATAATCTACAGAGGTTACTTCTTCATTAATATGTATCCTAAACATATATTTACCTTCGCAGGTATCAGTATCAGTCCTGAATAAGTATCCCTTAGGACATGAGCAGGTGAAACTTCCTGGAGTGTTTCGGCACAGACCATTATCACACAGCAGTCTATTCACCAGGCATTCATCTATATCTGTAATGAAATTATCAAAAGTAAAAATAATTAGAAAAAGAAGTACTAGACTATCCCTCATTTCCCTTAATATCCCAGCCATTGAAAATGGATTTTGGTCTACTCTATAGAGGACATCTTGGAGAGGAGACAACTTACTATGCCATCCTTAATTTGCACATAGATGACTATATATATCTATATATATACATATATATATATAGATATATATATATCCATTATTAATTATATAATATATACTGATCATACTTGGTTATAGACGATGTGTTCAACAAACTACTTAATTGAGAGCTATAGAGTTATAAAAAGGAAAGTTAAAGAAAGAATACACTAGATCATTGTCTATGTTCATGGATTCAGTGATTTTGTATGATGTCAATGTTCATTATGGAATTACAGTATGGGTTCAGTATGATTCATGTGTCTGTAAGGATGTGGAAGTGTTGCCCACAATTCCCCTTGAAGATATGTGATGTAAAACATTATGATGTTTGTATGTTTACTTATTTGTACTCCTAGTGATAGGGTTGTGTTCTGCCCAGCCATACGTAGTTGACAGGAATAGTAAGAGTTAATAGCTGGGACTTGCTCAGAGGGGAGGAGTTAAGTGAGAGTTTCCTGTTGGAATGTCAGATAGGGATGAGCCTGCAGTAGCAGACCTCAGATCTAACAAAGCAGAACCGCATGCAGTGGCAAAGCAGAAAATAAGTGCCTACGGTAGAAGCAACAAAAGAGGAACAAGTAATTAGTGTTTGGAGTTGGTCCAGAGCAAATGGGAGAAGAGAAAGAAAAGGAAGATGTATCGGAGCTTGAGGCAGGAACGAATTGGGATGAAAGAAGAAGGATAAGGCTACTTTCAC
>VIAB01007302.1:0-12379 GCA_009801035.1 Oophaga pumilio | reverse complement strand
TCAGCCGTGGCAGTTCGCTGGCGCTGACAGGGTC
This sequence comes from Oophaga pumilio, assembly GCA_009801035.1. Lineage (NCBI taxonomy): Eukaryota > Metazoa > Chordata > Amphibia > Anura > Dendrobatidae > Oophaga > Oophaga pumilio. The sequence goes on along the minus strand of VIAB01007302.1, from coordinate 12,345 downwards.
GTTACACATAGTTTCCTTTCTGTATTGCATACAGCAGTTTATATATTTGTGGAGATACCTATCTTTTACCCTCTCATTTCATTTAGCTAAGCTTCATATCTCAATTACCTCTGCTGCTTTACTCACACATTAGCTTTTTTAATCATTTAAACAAATAACGTATGTTGAGTGTGATACAGAAAAGCAATTTAACCCCTTTCCGACATCGGGTGATGCTAGTGTATCCTCATCCATCCCTGTAGACTGTGAGCCCTTGCGGGCAGGGTCCTCTCTCCTTCTGTACTTGTGTGTGCCTTGTATTGCTCACGTTTATTGTACTTGTCTATATTTGCCCCTTTTCACATGTAAAGCGCCATGGAATAAATGGCGCTATAAAAATGTATAATAATAATAATAAAATGCGGGCTCCAGCGGTGAGTCCACATCTTTCCCTGCACATGTCAACTGTTTTGAACAGCTGACATGTGCCTGGAACAGCAGCAGGTGGAAACGTGATCTACCAGCGGCTATTAACCAGTTAAGTGCCGCTGTCAAATGCTGGCAGCGGCATTTAACAAGCACTTCTGACAATCGTGCCGGAAATCTGCCCACCGGTGACCCCGTCACGTGATCGCGGGTCACCAGTGTGTTGGCATGACAACCCGAGGTTTCCTGGAGACCTCTATGGTTTTCACTGATGGCTTGCTGTGAGCACCACCCAGTGGTCGGTGCTCATGGCAAGTCAGCAATTCTGCAACATACAGGTTTATGGCAGCTTCTTTTCTCCCATGGAGGCTAGTGAAGCATGCCAAAAGTAAATAAAAGTTTTTAAAAATATAAGAAAATATAAAAGAAAAAAATCACCCCCCTTTTGCCCCATTCAATAAAAAAATCAAACATACATATATTTGGTATCGCTGCATTCAGAAATGCCTGATCAATCAATAAAAAAGGATAGACCTGATCGCTAAACGGCATAGGGAGAAAAAAAGTTAAAACGCCAGAATTACTTTTTTTGGTCACTGTGACATTACATTAAAATGCAATAACGTGCGATCAAAAGTTCATATCTGCACCAAAATGGTATCATTAAAAGCAACCGCTCGGTGTACAAAAAATAAGCCCTCACCCATGGCGAGATCATGTAAAATAGAGACGCTATGGGTATCAGAAAATGGCAATTTTTTTTAAGAAAGTTTGAAATTTTTTTTCATCACTTAGATAAAATAGAACCTAGACATGTTTGGTGTCTATGAACTTGTAATGACCTGGAAAATCATAATGGCAGGTCAGTTTTAGCATTCAGTGAACCTAGTAAGAAAGCAAAACGAAAAACAAATGTGAGATTGCACTTTTTTGCAATTTCACCGCACTTGGAATTTTTTTCCTGTTTTCTAGTACACCACATGGTAAAACTAATGGTGTCATTCAAAAGTACAACTTGTCCCTCCAAAAACAAGCCCTCACATGGCCATTTTTACCAAAAATGCCAAAAAATAAAAAAGTTATGGCTCTGGGAAGAAGGGGAGCAAAAAATGAAAATGCAAAACCAAAAATACCTCTTGTCGTTAATGGGTTAATATTCAATCTCGGAACAAACCCACTAATACTGTAGAGATACTGAATGTGTTTTTATTTAAGTATAATCATTTCTTAAATTACAAGTCAAAAATTAAGTAAACAATCATAGTTATAAAAAGAGAACTTGATTATCATAAATCACACACAATGCATTTCATATGTTAGCATACGCTTGATATCATCTGTCTACACTCTGGCTTAAACTTTGTTAAAAGCTGACTTCAACCGGCCATGCAGTCTAGAGATACTATCTAATAAAATAATGAAAGCAGATCACACAAGATGCAATCTACTGTCCAAGACTAGATTATGTAATTAATGAAATTCAGAAAAACAGCTCCATTCATAATATAACACTTTTGCATTAGGAAAAGTCTCTAAATAACTTTAAAGGGAACCTGTCAGAAACCCTATTTACCTGTGAATATAGGGATAAACTGCAGGAAAAAAAGCTTATAAAATCACGCTTGCCTGCTTTACTGAAGCAGCCGCTCAAGGTAAAAAACAAAGTTATATTCTGAATTATATGTTTGGTATCAACAAATTCATAATGACCTGTAAAGTGGTAGGTCCATTTTAGCATGGTAAACATGGTAAAAAAAAATTGTGGAATTTTTTTCCTGTTTTCCAGTACACTATATGGTAAAATCAGTGGTGTTGTTCAAAAGTACAACTCGCCCTGCAAAAAAACTATCACTCACATGGCCATATTGACCAAAAAGTAAAAAAATTATAGCTCTGGGAAGAAAGGGAGCAAAAAACATAAAGTAAAAACAGAAAACCCCAAGGTCATCAAGAGGTTAAATCATATTTACCTGCAGATTAAGTATATTTCTGCAGCTAAATAGCATTTTGGGAGGTGACAAGTTCCATTTAACTATTATCCAGGCATTCATGTGTTATGAGAAATGTACCATATTTTTCGGACTACAAGACACATTTTTTTCCCCTAAAATTTTGGGGGAAAATGGGGGTGCGTCTTATAGTCAAAATATACTTACAAATACTGTGGGATCAGGAGTCGGGTGATTCTGGTCCATCGGGCCAGGATTAGCAACATTGCCACAAAACCAACAAAACCAGGGTCTTGCAAAACTCGTTACTAAACCCTAGCATTTACCATGAAAAAATTGGTGATAACTGACTTGGAAAATTACAGTAGTTACCAAGCATTTATCATACTACATAGACTATTTTGTAAATGACTATTACTAACATATTTGTGACGGACAGTTAACCAGTGATGAAGACAAACATATTTTTTTCTATTTTATTAAGTTCTTGCATAATTACTATTGTATTTTTTTCCACACGTGAATACTTTTTACCTGCACAGTTCTTTCCATCAGCCGTTAGCTCAAATCCAGCATTGCAAATACATTGGAAGCTTCCTTCAGTGTTTACACACCGTCCATGTTTGCAGAGGATGCCATTTTGAATGCATTCATCAATATCTGTGTGATATGAAAATATTTTTTTTACATTTTAACAAACTGGAATAAAAATAAATTAAAACAAGCATCAAGTATCACAGTAACATTTGAAGGGGAATATTTCCATATAAAAATTGAACTACATTCTCTAAAAGAAGCAAGTAATAGTCTAATCAAATTATTAATGTAATAAATTATTATTATTATTATTGTTATATCAATTAAACTTTTAAGATTAATTGATCTTTGAAGGTATAGAGATAATGTCGTAGAAATGAGGAATTAATTGGCTGGAAACATAGAAGGCTACATGAATTGTATTTGGATGTAAAATGAAAATACATTGTGTGGTTAGAGTGTAACCTTTGCTTGACTTATGGGATGACTGTGGTTTGTAATTGTATTACGGTATGTTTATTCCTTTACTACAGGGACCTCATCTTTAGGATGCTGCTTGTTGTGAGTCATTGTAGTGCTAGGCAGTCTCTGTTTTTAAACTTGATCCATTGAAAAAGTTAAAACTTTTACTAATAAATAAAATATTGTACACAATCAGGCATATTAAAAATTTTTGCACTGTAATTATAGATGAATATATGCGAAAAACATAATAAAGGAAAAACTAAAATGGCTAAGAAAATCAGTATTTTCCATAGTACTAAATGAGCGTGAATAGGAGATTATGAAGTGCCTAGGTGGGTTCAAAAGACTAAACAATCTTCATTTCTAGATGAAGCTCTTGTATACACAGAAGTACAGAGATAAGTGAAATACATGTAATTTTGTGTTATATTTCCAATTCCCCAAACCAGAGAAGAAAAAGAAAAGAACCTGGGGCATCTAATACAACAGTCTGCATTTTAATTGGCCAACTTAATATTCCCTGAATGGAATAGGAGAGGGTTTGTTGATGGTCTAAGTAGTAATTATGACCACAGCCCAAAGGAGAACAAGAGTCAGTGACCTGTATGAGTAGATGAAAGGCTTCATTTCACAATAATTGAATAATAGGAAAATTCCAAATCAAATTGGCAATAGTCAGCTGTAGAGATGACAGATCTTTTGGCTTCAACAAATTTTCTACAAAAATTAAATTTGCATCAAATAAATTCATCTTAATCTCAGCACTGGAAAGCTCTGGAAAAGCTTTTAACTGCTCAAAAAAACCTTGGGGTATAGGAGAGAGAGAGAGAGAGAGAGAAAAAGGTGAAGAAGACCCTGTTGACCATAAGAGCTTACACTCTACAGGTGAGATTTACCCAGCGACTTTAGAGATGGGTTAAACTATGCAAAACAAATTGCACCATTGGGAAGAGCAGCTAATCTGTGATTGCCCAGATACTAACCACAACTGAACAAGGTATGATAATTAGTGATTGGCGAACCTGTGGATGTTCAGGTCCAGCGGGTTTGGCCAAACAACTAAAAAAAGTTTGGTTCAGGTACCAAAACTGTACCGGAACTCGAACCCAGACCCCATTCAGAAGAATAGCGGCCCGAACATCCGTTGTTTTCCACGCTGTCATCTGCATGACAGCGTGACTAACACAGGCTCTGATGGGAGGTAAGACCATTTCCGTGAGTCAGAGAGTTTAAGTTCCCATTATGTCAGATGACAGCGTGACCCAGCAGCTATAACCAACAGTAAAAAGGTTACCTCCAGTCACATGAGTTAGCTGATGAGAGAGTACTACTCCCATCAGCCTAAGCCTGCAGTCACTGAAAACAGAGATAGCAGAAGTCACTGATGGGAGTATTCATCAGCCAGTGCCTCTGCTATAAATAAATAAATAAAATGACGTAGGGCATATTCTATTTTTGATAACTAGAGTGCAGGTAAAACTTACAGCTGCTGGCTGCAACCCTCAGCTGTCAGCTTTATCATGGCTAGAAATCAAGAATAGAGGGGTCCCCACGCCTTTTAAAAAAATTATTTAAATAAAAAATTGAAAAAAACAGCATGGGGTCCCCCCCATTTTTGACAACTAGACAAGCTAAAGTAGACAGATGGGAGCTGGTATTCTCATACTGGTAAAGGCATTGCCCCCAGCCTAAAAATAGCAGCTCGTAGAGCTCGTAGCTGCCCCTGAAAAGGTACATCTATTACATGCGCCAATTGTGGTGCTTGGCCCAGCTCTTCCCACTTGTCCTGGTGCGGTGGCAAGTGAAGTAATGGTTGTGGGGTTGTTGTCAGCTGTTTTATGGCCGCTCACATCAAGCACACAGGTTAGTTATGGAAAGGTGTCTATAAGACGACCCATTACTAACCCCATAGTTATGCTGTGAAAAAGACAGTCAGAATACAATTCTTTATTTGAAATAAAAATAAAAAAATCACAGTTGTGCTCACCTTACGCCTAATCCACCGTTGCTCATGTACCCTGTAAAAAAACAAAAATAATAAACAACCATATCCCTCACTTTTCCAATGTGAAGATAATCCATACAGTCCCTCAATGATTCGGATGATTTGGATGATTTGAAGAGCAGTCACTAATGTGACTGCTATCCCACCACCGGCCACACACTGACAGGAGCTCCTCCAATGTCTAGTGCTGAGCTCCCTTGAGAAAGTTCACCAGTGTTCATAGCTTTACCCTGGTGACCTCACTTACGGCACTGATTGCTATGTTTTCTCATGCAGAGTGCAGTGCAGTAAGTAAGGTCACCGGGGTTCATCAAGTTTGGACTCTGATGAACTTTCTCACAGTAGATTCAGCGATAGACACTGGAGGAGTGATTACGCTTCTGTCAGTGTGTTCCCGCTGGCGGGGATCATGGTCGCATCACTGATGTGACGGCTATCCAAATCATCTGGATCGTCACAGGACATTATGAATTATTTTCACATCGGACAGGTGAGGGATATGGTTGTCTATTATTTTATCTTTTTTTTTTACAGGGGACAAGGCCTTCAATGGATTAGGTGTTAGATGAGTATAATAGCTGTTTATTAGTATCTGTCTTTTACAGGGCACAATGGCTTCAATGGAATAGGTGTAAGGTAAGTATAACTTTGTCTTTTATTTTGTTTTTTATTTTTAAATAAACATGTAAAACAAGGTCTAAAGATTTTATTCATTCTGTGTGTTTATTTCCAAATTTATTATAGTGTTACTAATGCGGGCGTTTTATAGACGCCTCTCTATTTCTATCCCCTGGGCTTGATGTCACCTTACAATACAGAAGTACAAAAGTGACATCAACCACTCAAATATTACCCCGCCACCACAGAGTAAGTGGGAAGAGCAAGGCTAAGAGACAGATTTGGAGAATCTTACTGATGCGTCATTTCTTGGGCGGCTGATTCTCTTCGGTGTCTATTAATGTCAAGTCCACAGCTGTTAGCTGATACTAATTGACTGGGAACCTTTAGGGATATTGCCCTCTTTCACAGAATAAATAACATCTGCCGTCAACTTTCCCTCTTCTGCTTCTGAAATTTACGTGGGACCTGCACGCGGTTTTTTATTCTTTTACATTTATTAACAAAAACAGTAATGTCACATCATAGCAACTGTGTCTCTTGCCTGGAGCTATTGTGAAACTTGGTGGCTTGAACTCAAGTAACCTTTCAGATTACCAGAGTTAACAGCAACCGGGTATCACGGCAGCTGTGAGGACAAGAAACCACATGGGAAACTTGGAGGAACATTTTAAGGTTACTGAAGTTTCCAGTTGCTGGAACACTTGGAGGCTGTGAACTAATGTTACCTTGGGTGTGTACGTTAATGTACTTGTTAATAAATACAAAAATAAATTAAAAAAACAAATTGAGGTCCCCTTAATTTTCATAAGTAGCAGAGGGAAAGCCGACGGTGCCATAGCGAACCGTGCTGTAACTGAGGTTACCAGAGTTCATCAGGTTTGAACTCTGGTGAACTTTCTTAAAGCAGCTCAGCGCTAGATACTGGAGGAGCAATTGCACTCCTGTCAATGTTTTCCACATCACTGATGTGATCGCTTTTCAAATGTTCACATTGGACAGGTGAGGGATATGGTTGTTTATTATTTTGTTTTTTTACAAGGGCCATGGGCTTTGATGGATTATGCATAAGTTGAGTATCATGTTTTTTATATTATTTTCTGTTTTTTACAGGTGCCATGGGCTTCAATGGAATAGGCATAAGGTGAAAGGCACTAAATTGTGCTAGTTTATTTTATGTAGTTTACTTGTGACATTAAATATCTATAGAACATCAATCTATTCTATATATTTATCTATTCTTTCTATATATTTGATGGCTCAAGCTGTGAATTTACTGTACTTGGCTGATGAAATTTTTTTTTTTAGATGAGTGAGTAAAAATAGGGCAGCACGTGCATGGTCCATGTGCTGTCTATTTGTATCTCATACTCATTGATTTGCATTGGCGAATGCAATCCAATTCTTGCATACTCTTGTAGCATGCTGTGATTTTTCTCCTCAGTCCAATTAGAGCTGAGTAAATACTCATAGATGAGCACTGCCTCATTAAATAACATTGGTCAGAGTGCAATGTGATGTTTTTTCGCACTGCACTCCTCCAATTTATATGCTCGTGTAAGCGAGCACTAATGCAAAAATGATTTTTAGCCCCAATTGCATGCATTTTAATAAGAACAAAATGTCCACAGAAGTATACAACAATTTAAGTGTGCATTTTTTCCATCTTATGCAAGTTTGTACAAGTAGGATAATTTCAATCTTTTATATTAAGTTGGATCAACTTCTTGAGAATTATACAAATAGGATTCACAAAGATTAACATGTTTCATCGTTCAGGGAAAAAGTCAGCAACCTTAAGTTATATAGAGCTGATAAAGGATTAATCGCTTGATGCATTAGAATGAATCAAGTGTGGCTAGACAGATACCAGTCAGCTTGTAAATTAATAATTCCATTGGGAAAAAATAAGTGTACGATTAGCTGTGAATTGGAAACTAGTGTTGTGGTACTGTTGTAAGAATTTGCAAAAGAAGGCATGAGATATATCAAACTTATCGTTTAGTTGATCAAATGTAAACAGGATATTGTTCCAGAAAAGATCGTTTAGAATGTACAGTATGTTCATAATTACAACAGAATAGTTTCATAGTGGGGTACCTAAAGAACATGAGTGAATAAAGAAATTCTATTAGACCAAAATTGTTGGCCTTTTCTGTGTATTAACACGACTTTGGGTTTGAATTTCAATAAATACCATACCATAAGAACATTTATCAGGAATTAGTAGGATTTCTGAGGATATGTTGAGGCCTAAGAATTTTAGTTGCCCAGTGAAGAAATTATAGACATATGTCTGTAAAAGTCATTCCAGCTTGAGCTATAAGTGAAACCTATTTAATTTGTGTCTAGCCTAAAGAATATGGCCAAATGGTTCCATGGCTATTACAAATAATAGAGGAGCAGAGGACACCTATGTCAGGTATCAGCTTCAAGGGAGAAAAAAACATGTAAAACCTTCTTTAAAAGAGATTGCAGCTATTGGGTGTTTAGAGGATAGTCATCTACTTAATTTTGTTGAGACATAAAAGAGAGACAGATAGAGGTACAGCCATTCTGTGGAGTCGAGGCCTATGTGTCAGCAAGCAAAGCCAAGGTTTAATCCTACACTGATTTCATATCTGAAATTATCTAAAACATTTCTCAAATTAGATACTATACTTTTGACTGAAATGATTTTATTAGATATTTTAGTACTTTAGCTAACAGATTAAAATCTATAATTAACAACTAAATAGAATGCTAAGAGTCGCAGTAAAGTAGACTGATTGGTCTTTATTCTCAATTCTCATATTTGCAGCTCAAATATACATTTTTATGTTATGTCCTAAATTTTTCCTTAGCTTTCCTATTAAACATTTGAAAAGCAACAATTACACAAAATATTTTAGTACTGGTAATACAATGCATTCACATTAGCTCATGTATTCTGGACTTGTGAGTAAAGTCGAAAGTTGCTGAAATGAAGCTTTGTTCAAGGTAGCCTGATAGCACTTAATAGGACTTCCACTGATAGGCTTTGAACAAGCCACTCAATTCATCAATACCTCGCCTGGGGAACTCTGACATTCACCACTTAATCCCCATATAGTGATCGGGACACAAACAGGGCCCCTTGGGTTAGGTCTACCAAGTGGCTGCTGGCTGGTGAAGCAAGAGGGCAGTGAGAAGGGTTATCAAGGCGTCAAAGTCAGAAATAGAATTTTTTGCAAGCCAAGTAGACAGAAAAAAGACCAAGGTAAGGAACTAAATACCAGAAGATATGAATGTGTAGGTTACTAGGCACAGAGAAAGTAAGAGACCAGGGTAGTAGCAAACAATAACTGGCAGATAGAAACTGCTGTGAGTTTAAATAGACTATGGCTCCACCCAAATCTCACAACAATGAGATAATTAGATGAACAAAGTTAAAATTAACCCAAGAGCTTCATGTCTGGATAGCATGACAAGTCCCAGAAATCACCCAACAGAACAGCTTTTTTATTGCCCTGTGTCATACGCAAAGAAAGTGCAGCACCACCTAGAGACAGATGCAGAGGTAGTAGGGACAAGTTCAGTTATGAATGTTACAGTCACTACAGTGAAATAATTATACTTACCAATACATGCTTTATTGGTAGGAGTTCTCTGGAACCCAGAATGGCACTTACAATAATACGATCCAGGTGTATTAACACAGTCGCCATTTGTACATGGATTTGATGTGCATTCATCAACATCTGTTTGCAGTAATAAAAAATATACTTTGGTTCAAACTATATCATTAAGATTATGTTTTTACTTAGGCCAGAGTTTTTAAGGAAAATGTCCAATAACTTTTACTAAATAGTAAATATCCAAACAGTACAATTATTCAAATAGCACAAAGTCGAATTTAAATTATTTGTTTGAATGTGTTTATCTCAATGTGGAACATTTCCTCAGACTCTATATTTCAACAATAATCTATTCATTTCCAAAATAAACTTTGTACATTTACTAATTTTGTATAATTTATTGTAGTTTGCTTATTTAATTTAGGTGGTTAGAAGTACTTATAATAAGCATTCCATGTATTATGCTTTAAATTGCTATTAATGACACCCTGGGGTGATGAGCATGCATTAGGGCAGCGTTATTGTGTATTACAAGTCTCTCTCTTTCTTGTATGTTTATCCTTGTACTTCAGAAAGTAAATTTTAGAAAGTCGAAAGTTGTAATCCAAACATGCATTTGGCACCATCTTCTATGAGATGTTAAAACACCCAGACATCTGGAGCTCCAAAATCATATAAAGCATATATAATATGTATAGGAAACAGAAAATATAATAATAGATAAAAATATCAAGATCAAACTGGTATGTAAATGTTACTTACCATTGCATTCTGTCTGTGTCTCCTGCTTATATCCCATGTTGCAATCACAACGGTAACTATTAAGGTTAGGAATACACCGTCCATTTAGACAAAGATTTGGGTATAGTTTGCATATGTCTATTGTTTGATTTAGTGTTGCTGAAATAAAAAATAAATAAAAACTTACACTGTACATAATTATTTCATAACTATGTATTACAATAAAGGGTCATACTGGCTGGCATTGAGGTTGCACAGCAGAATTGCTTCCACTGAGAGATCATATATGTATATGAAGTCCAATGGATAATCGCAGGATTTGGGTTTTGTCAGATGAATGAGCAATCTGACAGACAAAACTTAAATGCACACCATATGAAGTAGGTATCGTATGTAGGCACAGTATAGATCTTAAGGCAGACACATTATGAGATCAGTACAAAATGAAGCCATAAAGAGGTTGTCCACTACTTTTACATTGATGACTTATCCTTAGGATAGGTCTTTAATGTCTGATCATCAGGGGTCCACACCCAGCACTCCTGCTGATCACGATCAGCTGTCATCGGTGTAGCTAAGGATAGGTCATCAATGTAAAAGTAGTAGACAACCTCTTTACAGTCTAAAATAAAGCACATACATTCACATAACCTTATTAAAGAAGCCTTTCCTATTTAGACGCTTTTTTATTAAAGTAATAAATAAATCTACAAATAATAGTTACTAATAGTGATGAGCAAATTGATTCAATGCAAATTGAATTTAACTCAAGTCTTTAGAAATTCCCTGTAAAAAAATATATTTTTAGCAATTCGTCTATAATAGCTGCCACCATTTTACACATTGTAGAAATGTGTATCGGTTAGAAAAGGCTCAAATGACATTACCAAGAATGCCTTGCAACAAACACATCACATGATATAGTGCAGCCAATCAGGATGGACTATTATTGGCTGTATAAAAGCAGAAGCAGGGAATGCAGCAGTTATTTTGTGGTGAATCTAGATAGGGAGAAGATTTCACAAACTACAGCTCAGCTATAGAGATATGAACGACAAGCCATAAAGCAGAAAATAAATCGTATAGATATTGTTTTTCACAGCACAGCATTAACCCCTTAATGACCGGAGGTATTTTTGTTTTTCTTACCAGAAGCATGAGTTAAATGCTGCTGTCAGAGATTGACAGTGGCATTTAGCAGGTTAATAGCCGTGGGTGGATCACTATTCCAAGAGGAGAAAGGGAAGACAAAGACATGCCCAACAAGCACAGGGAACACCCATATATAGTAAAAATTTATACATTATTCAAAAAACCTGACATGTCAATTTTTACTATATATGGGTGTTCCCTGTGCTTGTTGGGCATGTCTTTGTCTTCCCTTTCTCCAGTTGTTATGCACATGCCTTGGGTGAACCCCTTCAATAAGACTATCTAACGGTGCCCTCCTCTCCTTTTTGCTCTTTGGATCACTATTTCACCTGCGGCTGTTAGAGGCACATGTCAGCTGACATGTGCCGGGAAAGATGTGGACTCAGCACCGGAGCACACATCAAAGGGAGGGATTCCAATGGGGGCATACTATTATGCCCAACGTCAGAAAAGGGGTAAACAATAATTAACATCAGTTTACCCGCAACCAAACATGAGAAGGGCACTTTGACGTTACTACAGCTGTGTTTGTGGTAAAGAACTTAAAAGGGATAATATGAACTCCTTGGACACCTCAGCATGTCATACGCATATTTCAGGGCTGAAAGCTTTGCAGTACTTTCTAATCATATTTTTGATGAAATTCCAGCAAAGCTGTCAAATTTGAATTTGAATAGATTTGTTCATCTCTAGTTACTATTTTTGACATTTACATCTCCTTCACCCTACATTATTAAAAAACAACCTATTAATGTACAGTATTAGGGCTCATACTCATCTGTGAGAAAAACAGACGAGTGCAATCCAATAAAAAATTGGATTGCACTCAGACCAATCTATTTATATAATCGTCTTATCCTGTCTGTCTGTCTGTCCA
>VIAB01007301.1:45763-56158 GCA_009801035.1 Oophaga pumilio | reverse complement strand
ATCCTCACTGTCTACAAGAACTAGTTCTGACTGGAACTCTCTTCCTCACTGTCTCACTTCACTGAAACAGGAAACTATCTGATGACTCACTGATCTGACTGATCCTCTGTCCGAAGACAGGAAACTGACTGACTGAACTGACTGTCACCTCCCTATATACCCTGTGGGTGTGTCTAAGGTGTGATGGAGTGAATGGATATCAAGCATTAAACCATTACCTTTCCACGCATCCTCCAGGACAATGTGTGCCTGACATACCAGGGCTACACACATGAGACATTTTTACTTCTATGGGAAATCAGAGAAAATTATAGCCTTCAAAGGGGCACTCTGGCCACATTATAACAGGTGACATGATTACTTGCCAGTGAGCCCATAGGGAGCATTATTATTTTCTCTGAGGTTTTATTACTTTTTATGGCACATTATTAACACACTAATTCAGCATTTAAACTCCACTCCTCCTTACAAGAACGTTAACTCCAGACTCCAGTTGGCACAAGATGTCTGTCTGGACTACTAATTGTCAAATCCTCCATATTCAGGCCACATGATGTGAGCTGCCTCTTAGGCGGCCATATTTTGCCATCACCCTATTCCAATCTTGAGAAGGATTTAGCCAATGTTATTGTTAAGGTCTCCATGTCAGGATGTGCTGCAGAAGACTGGAGAAGAGGAAAGTTTGCAGAGATGAGCTACGGATGTCATCATGGCATCTGGACAAATGGAAAAGAAAAGAAAGAATATGACTACAATCATAAAGATGTCACCTATAAGGTAACTTAATGTAAATGTTTTATTTATGATACAAAAAATGTCTCATCAGTACTGTGGTCCCTGTATGGTCCATAGTCTGATGATGACTGTTAACAACAACTTCCAGCATCTCCTTACCTATAAAGGGGTTGTCTGGTTTTAAACTTTGCGCTGTAAGGAGTCTCTGGTGTCAGCGGTGATGTGACCACATGAATCCAATATGCATATTTCAATCTACATTTCAACTATACTGTTACTGGCCTCGCCCTCACTCAATATATTTGCAGCGAGCAAGGCCTCGCCTATCTAATTGAAGTGAGGCCAGGAATATGCATATCGCATATTAGCAGTCACATGGCCTCTGCTCTCGGTGCAGGGACTGGAGAATTCTCACAACGCTCAGTGATTCATTTCTATATTGAACGTGGTTCTGGTAAAGCATGCCTGATCTGATTGGGGTTTTACTGTACTGATTGGAGGTCTGGTGATGGAATCATGTACTGATGATGGTTATGGTGCTGTATTTCTGTACTGTTGGTGGTTCTGGTGCATTATTTCTGGACTGTTGATGGTACTTGTGATATATTTATGTACTGATGGTGGTTCTGTTGATGTATTTCTATGATGGTGGTTCTGGTGATGTATTTCTGTACTGATGCTCGTTTTGGTGTTGTCCTCAGGTACTTTGGTGATGTATTCATGTACTGATGGTGGTTCTGGCAATGTATTTCTGTACTGTTGATGGTTCTGGTACTGTATTCATGTACTGATGTTGGGTCTGGTTATGTATTCCTGTACTGATAGTGGTTGTGGTGATGTATTCATGTACTGAGGATGATTGTGATGCTGTATTTCTGTACTATTTGTGGTTTTGGTGATCTCGAGTACTGATGGCAGTTCTGGTGATGTATTCACATACCGTTATTGGTTCTCATCCTGTATACATGAAACAATCCATAACTACTCAGATAACATGATACATGGCTATGTTAATAAATTATTGTGCCATCTGATAACTTAAGGATTAATACATCTTTATTTATGTTAGGAGCATTAATTATAAAATTAAACCCTGTAGCATGCCCAATCCTAACAGCATGTAGTGTATTTGTTGTCAGGATTCAGCTCTGCTTGCCATTTCATTAACTCATATAAGTCTTTCAAACTTATAGTCATTTGCCAGCTAGCCTCTCTTCCTGTCTCTTCCTGTTTCTCTCAGTGAAGCAGGGGCTGTAGTATTTCACTGAACATTGAAAGAATTAGGAAGAGCACCTTGATAGCACATGACTGTAAGTCTACAAATTTTATATGAGTGGTCACATGGCAACTACTCAAACAGCTTAAACTGAGTGTAGGAGGGGGGCACTAAACTGAATTTTTGTCCCGATTGCAGGAAAACCTAGTTTTGCTTCTGCCATGGCTTCTAACTTTTTAAATTCCAAAGTAAATCACCATAGGTCTAAGTGAGTAGATGGTAATTTGATGTAAAAATTTGGAAAAGCAGAAAATAAAGGCGAGAGGACTCCCCATCCAAAGGTATTATCATACTTGCCTCTTCTCACTTTTTACCATAGTATGATTAATGTAATTATTCATTATCCATTCTTACTGTCTAACGCTATCACTTTTGACAAAGGTTTTAAATGCATTTTTAAATAAAGGCCCCGTCTCACATAGCAAGATCGCTAGCAAGATTGCTGCTAAACAGCGATCCCAGCAGCGATCTCGCTATGTCTGACACGTACCAGCGATCAGCCCCCCTGCTGTGAATTGCTGGTCGCGTCAGAAATGCCAGGACTTTTTTTGATTGCTGGTCTCCTGCTGGCCAGCACGCATCGCTGAGTGTGACAGGCAGGAGACCAGCGATCTCCTGGTAACCAAGGTACACATCGGGTTTCCAAGCGCGGGGCTGTGCCTGGAAACCCGACGTGTACATTGGATACCAGTCGCTGATGCAGGTGAGATGGTAACCAAGGTACATGTCAGGTTTTCAGGCACCGCGCAGCGCCTGGAAACCCGACGTGTACCTTGGTTACCAGCACCCTGCATCAGTGCGCTGGTATCCAACGTACACTGCGGGTAACTAGGCGACGTTACCCGCAGTGTCGCTGTCCTGATCGCTGCCTGAGCAGCTCAGCAGCGATCATGTAGCGACACACCAGCGATCCTGATCGTTGAAGGGATCGCTATGTGAGACGGGGCCCTAAGAGTACTGTTATCTACTCTTACAAGGACTTGTAATGTAGAAAAGATGTGCCATTTGCTTCAATAATTGATCGCCCGCCAGGGCAGTGGGATACTCGGTACCGGCCCGGTGTATTGAAGAGATGTGTCACTGCGGTAGTGACCCGGTCCGTGGCCCTGGGCGTCCAATAAAAGGGAAACATTTACAGGGGATGTTTAGAGTTTGTAGTAAGGTTTTCGTGACGCCACCTGTGGTATCTTGTCAATGGTGACCTGCGCTGTGATGCAGATCCTCTGGGATACATGGTAAGATGCAGCAGAGTTTGTACAGCCTCCCACAGGTGAGGCTATGAGATCCCAGGGCAGGTAGATGTAGTAAAAGGTGGTAATGGTGCTGGGAGATGTAGCTGAGTGTAGTAGGTGATGCAGGAAGAAACTGAGAAACAGTCAGCGAGTTGCAGTTTCCAACGCTTTACTTACAGTTTTGCAGGCAAAGTATCCAGGGTATAGAATACAGGTCGTACTGGAGTAGGTCAGCCTGAAAGCAGTTTAGGATCCCCTTACTACAAGTGAGATGTGAGGTCTTCTTTCTAGCGCTGCTCTCTGAAGCACTGGCTGCTATAAGCTCCGTCCAAGTTCCTCTTTCTCTCTCTCTTATTTAAGTTGAACTTCACTCTCATAACAGACAGCTGTAACTTGTTTCAGTAATCACTCTCTATGGAGTCTCCAGCTCACATGTGCTGCTGCTTTGAAGAAGAGTCTTAATTGGGACAGAGAACCTGCCGTCCTCTGCCCTCCGGATTCTGCTGCTGGGACTTCACTGCACCATCTCAGCCTCGGACTCCCGGGGTCCGGTCTCCGGCGCTCAGAACTGGGGGTGAGCTATCTATAGCCCCTCTTCCCCTAGCTTCTCTTCCCACGTCTGTCCTCTCTTGCCCCTCCAGCTAGACCCCTAACTCCTCCCCCAGCCAGAATATTCCAGAGAAGCTCTCCTGAAAATCAGGCGTTAGAGCTCCTCTTTCTGGTCTGGAGTAAGAAAAGTGTTGTATGCTGTGTTACCTGTTAAAGGGATCCTTCTTTGCTTTCAGGCATGACATCACTCTCCCCTGGAGGGAGGCAAGGTCACTGTGGCAACCAAACTCCTGGGGTGCCACAATAACATTTATTCTTGATTTAGTTTTTGGTCAAACATTTCCTTGCGTGAACAGAGAGAACCATGGTTTGAAAATTAATAGACTGGCAATGATCTCTCATACCTAGAGATTCCATCCATTGTGTCTTTTCTTATTATGCTGGTAAATACACGTCCCCACATCTCAGACAAGAATCACACTTGAAATAAAAAGAAAACTCAGTAAAAATATATTATCTATACGTCTTTGAGGTTTTAAAGGTTTTAAATCTGTTCAGCCATTTGTACTTACAATTATTCTATCTATTTTGCAAAGTGGGCTTCACCATAATGATTTTCAGCAATCACAACACATGATATAAGACAGCCAGGAGGGACTATCAAAACCTGTATGAAAGCAGAAGCAAAAAATGAAGCAGCCATTTTGTGGTGAACATGGATATGACGTCACAGTTTAGCCATAGAGAGAGAGATAGAAAGCCTTAAAACAATGAAGAAACAGTACAAATAGTGTGTAAAAAGCAAAGAAGTAAAGATTATTAGTGTGGGAGGAAAAGAGAATAATACAGATTTAATTGATAAGGAGAGCGAAATAGGAGAGCCACTGTATCTGTAAGGCACGGCTAGGGAGTGACAGCTGTTGGTCAGTATTTGGTTAGTATGTGGTCAGAAAGTTCTGTAGTCTGTACAATAAAGATCACTATCTGTGATGATGTTAAAACTTCGTTCCTCTAGTTGTAGAAGATGCCCCCCTGTTATCACTGCAGACCTTGGTGTAAAAAGATCATTATACAGATCTCTGTACTGTCCATTCATATATTTTTTCATTGTAATAAGATCACCCCTAAGTCGGCCTTCTTCCAAATTGAATAATCCCAAGTTTGAAAACTTGTCTTTTTTACAGTTCACCCATTCCATTAATAACTTTGGTTGATCTTTGCTGCACCCATTCTAGTTCATCTACTGTATATCCTTTTTATACACTGGAGACGAAATTGTACATAATATTCTAAATAAGGCCTGGTGACTTGTTTTTATGCATCCCATGATTGCATTTGCTCTGGCAGCAGCTCCCTGGCACACACCACTGAAGTTGAATTTGCTGCCCACCAATAGACTCAAGCATTTTCAGTGGCAGTTCAACTTAGGGTTCTACTATTTGGTACATAACTGTACATTTTGTTTCTTTTGCCTAAATGCACAAACTTACATTTATCTTTCCTAACCTTCATTTGTCTTTTCTCATCACAAGTCTCCAACTTCCACAAATACTTTGTTATCTTTAAATTATCTTCCTTTGTGTTTATTATCTTGCAGAGCCTAACATCATCACAAATATTTAAATTCTAATCTGTATGTCGTCTACAAGATGATTAATGAGTATAACAAAAATGAAGAAGGCCCAATACTGACCACTCTAACTATAAAGAACTCTTTCCCATTTAGCTGCCAGATTAGTCTGTTCTCCACAACTAAAAAATGTCCTTTGTAAGGTCTTTGAAAGGAAAACGTCAAATGTCAGTACTTTGTATTGACCACACATGTATTTATACATGTACATGAGAATGTACTGATGGATTGTTTTTCTAAGTTAAACAAGCCCAACTTTTCTAACCTATCATTGTAGAAGAAATCTTCCATCCCATGTAATAATCTAGTTGATTGCATTTGAACTGACTCTAGCTTTCCAAAATCCATTTTAAAATGTGAAGCCCAAAATTGGATCCTTTATTATAGAAGTGGCCAAATAAGTGACTACTGGAGAGGTAATAACACATTGGGATTACAAAATTGTATCTGTATTTTTATACATCTTAAAGTCTTGTTTGCTTGTGCAGCTGCTGCTTGACATTGAGTACTGCTGCTTAGGTACTTGTAACCAGAATACCCAACTCCTTTTCCTCTTCTGCCCAACAGTTTAGTGATTTTAATATTAGGTCTTGCTGATTAGCCACTTGCTGTAGTTGATTGGAAGACCAATGACAGAATTGGTTTGGCAGCCCATAAAAGACAACGGCTTATTTAAATTACCTTTGGCACATGTCCCTTGACAGAATTTTTTTCTCTGTTTCTGATGCGCTATATATTCAATTGAGCTTCTGCATTCTGGCCTGGCTTTTGAACTCTCTACTCTGCTGATTAACTTCTTGGATGCCTTTTTGTTTTTGACCCTAGACTGTTTGACACCATCTATGCCTGATCCTGTGATCTAGACCCTGGCTATAACTTGACCATATTTCTGGCCTCTGACTCTGTCATTGACCCCACTTCTTGATTCCAACCCAGCTTGCTGAATACTGTACCCTCAACTCTTTCTACAAGCCAGCATCTCCTCCAGTAATACAACCCAGCGACCTCTGCAGCAAATACCAGAACCTAAGGATAAAAAGTTGAAAACAAGAACATTCCTGAAATTTCCAACTAAACAAAGTGTCTTGCACCCAATCTGGGTGTGAAACCCCAGTATTAATTTTACGGATCACATAAGCATATACTTGTTGTCCACTCACTGTATGGTTATTCCAGACAAAATGTTATTACAACTGCTTCAAGAGCACCTGTAATATCTCAAAACTTCTGACTTGTTATAGTGTTTGATGGGGGGAGGGTTGGGTGCTGAGGTCCCATTCATTACTGAATCCCTTCTGGCATGTCACTGACTGTCACCTCTAGGCTATTTTGCATTTTTGCAGTGTTTTTTGTTGCTCTTTTGTATGTAAATTTTAAGCTGTGTTTTACAGTACCAGCAAAGTCTATGAGATTTCAGAAGTCTCCTGCACACACATTGGTTTTATTTTCCTGACTTCTTTCAGTGTTTTTTAAGCATATTTGCAGCATTTTTTCACCCATAGAAAGCAATGAGTAAGCGCAAAGTAAGCGCAAAAGCTCAGCAAAAAAGCGCAGGTATCAGTTTTTGCTGCATTTTTTGGTGCAAAAACCTAAGGAAGTCATGCTTTTTTTGTGCCACTAAACTTTATCAACATGTACAAAGAGAAAACAAAAATTCAGCAATAAAAACTAAGCAAAAAATGCAGCAAAAACTCACCAAAACCTGCTTTTTGAATCAGCTTTTTACTGCCAAGAGAGCAGGTTTTGCTTTGGGAAAAAAAACACAGAGTGGAGAATTGGTGTAGCGTACTTATACACACTTTGAGAGTGTATCCATGAAATTATCATATTTACAAGAAATACCCTATGGATCTTCAAATAAAATAAGCAGGTGTATAAATGTGGGGATTACTTTACCTTACTGCTGCCCTTCAGTATGTTCTACTTCTGATTCGCTTCAATTCTTGTCATGGCAAATGTCAGCACTCAGCGTGTTTTTATATGCCATTTACAAATGAAGATTCAACACTGCCTTTGTGTGACAAAATGTGTGACAAATTGTACAGTAAGTTATTCAATGAAACAAATACCTAGTCTCCAAATATATAAAAAATACACCTACAAACACAAACGTGAAAATATAGTTACTATCACCTTCTCTTCACTTTAACATTGCATTCTGCAAAAAAGTCACGGGGTTCAAAGCCAGAAATAAAATCGGTCTTTGAAAGTCACACTTGAACTGTGTATGCATTGTTTATCAAGGGCAGTTCTTCACCATTCTGAATGACTTCCTGCACTGACCCGATGGCAATGTTTGGATAAGCCTGCACTAATTATGACATTATTTGCTTTAATAAAGTGACATCCGAGTGTCGAACATGACAGTGAATTATGCTCTCATAATAAAATCTACTTCAAATATCTGCAACTGGAAAACACCATACATACAGTAATTCCAGCTGAAGTTATAATGCTCAATCAGATCAAAATATCACGTGCACGTCTGTTTGACAAGAATAATTACAATTTGTTTTAACAGCTCAATATAAGAGGCATTTTGAGAGATTGGTGCGCCCGTGCTTAGACTTATCTATAAGACTAGATTTCTACCCTCAATTGTTTCTGATTTGTGATCTCTTTTGTTTGTGTGTTCCTCAGCAACCAGCTGAGAATCGGCATTAGAGAATCCAGTGGAGCAT
This sequence comes from Oophaga pumilio, assembly GCA_009801035.1. Lineage (NCBI taxonomy): Eukaryota > Metazoa > Chordata > Amphibia > Anura > Dendrobatidae > Oophaga > Oophaga pumilio. The sequence goes on along the minus strand of VIAB01007301.1, from coordinate 48,055 downwards.
GCCGCAAATTGTAAGTAAACATTGTCATCTGGCTCCTTCTGTCTAGGACGACTGTTTACCTATAATATATCATTCTCTTTTACTATGTAGGCATATGCCACCATTGCTACTCTGCCAGCACTAATAACTTTCTGGCTATTAGTTCACTTTTTACTATTAAAGTGTTTTACACTATGACATTGAATGCCTGCATGATATGAGATAGCTCTCAACAACACTGAAACAAAACAAGAATTTTTAACAATGAAGTTGTAAAAAAAACAAGGAAAGTATCAGAGGCGGATACAAACAGAAGGCCCCTGTGCAAGAACAGTATATGGGCACCATGATAATGTGTGTCTATTATAGAAACTGCTTGCTGCTTTGGAAGTGGAAGTAGGCCCCCTAACCTCTTGGGCCCCTGTGGGTTTGCACAAGCTGCACCCAGTGGCATGCCGCCAATGTCAGCAGGCCATGTGGCTGCTATGGGGACCGTAAGCTAGGGTTCCCTTTCCGGCACTGGGCCCCAATATCCTGGATGCCGATACAGTTAAAAGCAATGGAGGAGGAGGAAACGTCAGCTGACCTCCCTCTCCCATCATTCTTCCTCTGACGTCTCATCATGGCACCCGCTGTGCTGAGATGTGCTCTTCAGAGCAGTAGGGGATCGAGGTGGAGAGCTGAGAAGTGTAATTATTTTTTTAAATCAATGATTAAATTATGGTTGGCCCTAATACTGTATAGAGGACTATATGAAGTGTATTATACTGTTTGGAGGACTATGGAGTGCATTATACTTTATGGACTATGGAGACCTATGGTGAGTGTATTATGCTGTATGGATGACTATGGGTAATGCATTATACTATATGGCTTACTATAGGGGTGCATTATACTATATGGAGAACTATGGGGAGTGCATTATACTATATGGAAGACTATGGAGAGCGCATTATACTGTTTGGAGGTCTAAGGGGGCATTATATTATATGGAGGACTATAAGAAGTACATTAAACTATATTGAGGACTTTCTTCATCTGGCATAGTGTAAAGATTGGGGGAAAATTGGGAAATGTGCGCTAGATAACTGGGTTATTTTCTGCAGTGAGGAGTCCTGGCTGGAAGAAGTGATTGCGGTCTGAACTGGATGAAGAATAAAAGCGAAGATGAAGGGCTTCAACTAGAGATGTCACCGGTGAGTCATTGTGTTACCTGTACACTTACACTAAATTCTGTACACTATATACAGAGCTCCTGTATATAATGTCACTAGTGATCACGGTATTACCTGTACACTAACACAATATACAGAGCTTCTGTGCATAATATCACTAGTGATAACTGTAATACCTGTACACTGACGCTATATACTCAACTCTCCCCTCTGTACCAGTTTGTCATTGTAAATTTGTTTACTGTAAACGATATCTATAACTTTGTATGTAACCCCTTCTCATGTACAGCACCATGGAATTAATGGTGCTATATAAATAATAATAATATACAGAGCTCCTGTGTATAATGTCATTGGGGATCCCTGTATTATCTGTACAGGGCTCCTGTGTACAATGTCACTGGTGATCACTGTATTACCTGTACACTGACTCTATATACAGAGCTCCTGTGTATAATGTCATTGGGGATCACTGTATTACCCGTACACTGACACTGTATACTAAGTACAGATCTCCTGTGTATAATGGCATTAGTATTGTGTTTTTTTTATTAATGATCAGTATTGTAGTATTCAGTCACTGGTGGTAATATGTGATCTGGTCATGTTGTGGCGGTATTTGTTCCTTGTATGTGGTATTATTGGTCACCATGTGGTGGTAATATGCGATCTGGTAATGGTATGGTGTTATTTGTTCCTTGTATGTGATATTATTGGTCATCATCATGTGGTGGTAATATGTGATTCGGTCATGGTGCCGTGGTATTTGTCTCTTTCATGTGATATTATTCGTCATTTAAAATTTGAAAAATAAATAAAAATACACATAAAATTGTATTGGATATTTTAACAAATGTTTAATAAGTTAGAGTAGAGTAGAGCCCGGCCAAAAGAGTCTACCTTGTCGTGGTGGCAGATTAAAAACATCTTTTGACCAAAACAAAAGCTGCTAGCTATGTATGTGATCTGATAATGGGAACTGTTAATGTGTGATTGTTGAGGATGTGGTGCAGAAGTGGAGTTTTTCCAAGGCAGGTCGGTGGGATTGTGAAAGGTTTGAGTGGTGTTGGTGGGGCTAGGGTGGAGCCTGTGCAGAGTTTCAAGGGGGCCCCGAAAATTTTGCCAGTGTGGGGCCCTG
>VIAB01007300.1:67897-80145 GCA_009801035.1 Oophaga pumilio | reverse complement strand
ATTAATGTGCAAACCACCCTTGGGGGTAAAGGGGTTAAAAAAAACTCTCCCAGACTGTAAAAATGTCAGTAATCTGGTACCTGCATCTTGTAGTAATATTTTGTACAAAAAATACATACAGACAACTTTGAAACAATGAATCATGCAGATTCCAAATGCGGTAACAATAAAGAATCTCCTTCTGTGCTGATGATTGCTTCCTTGTTCAGGGTCTCTGTATTGACTTTTGAAGTAGGTATTGATAGGTATTTTGTCACCACTAAGCCATGTAAATTCTAAACTGAATAACCCCAATTTTATTCATCTTTTTTGGGTGCTGCAGTTAGTCCATTCCATGATTTTGGTTGCCCACCTCTGAGCCTCTTCACCTCAGTTATTTCTTCTTCACATGCTAAAAACTGGTTCACATTCAATATGGAGCATATTTTGTTCCTGTGACTTTGGATAGGGACAATGGTAAGAATCGCTTCTAATTTATTAAAGGGAACGTGTCATCAGAAAATGGCCTATTGTTACAATCAGGTCTGTTATAGTAAATGTGTTTTTAAACATTTTTTACAATGTTTTTATTCCAAATATTTCATATCACTATATATCAGAAATGCAATTTTCACACTAACCACTAGGCCTTATACTAGAATTATAGATCTTATTCTGTGCATGAGATGTTTCAGCAGTTTCATTATCATCACAGACAGGTTTACACTGATAACGGACATCTCCATTCCCAACTGATAACACAGTATACAATATTCACAAAAGATGATGTCCTAGCTCAACCTCCCCTTTCACAATGACCTATGCACAGAATATAGCATACCTAGTCCATGACTAAGCATGGATAGTTACAAACTATAGCAAGCTTAGTATACCACTTTACAAACAAATAGGGTCTGAGTAAGACTATTGCTACAAAACCACGGCTCACCCATATAATTTTTATTATTTTCCCCATATGGCACATTTAATTTTTTTTATTTCCCCTTTTTGGGTGAAAATTGTATAACCAACAAAGAGAAAGATGTGCAAAAGAAGACAGGAAAACTAAAGAGTTTTAATAAAAATATAATTTTATTCAATAATTTTCTTTAAAAGCAAATAACATCAGAGGAAACTGCCTGGTAGCAGATACAGACCACAGAGAAATTTGGTGGGTGTGCTAATCAAAAAATGTGTATACATAACTCAACAAGATTCATATAGAGAAAATTATGACTTTAAAGAATGATACAATTGCATATTAATTAGCATGATTATTTGCTGAATGCATTCAGTGAGGGAAAATGTCACCAAAATTAATTGGCATAATAAAAAATGAAAAATAAGAAGATCCCCTGCAGGCAGGACCCCATGAATAGCAATAGTTACGGTAACAATTAGATAATAAATAATAAGTACATATGGGGGAATATATCCAATATACAAGAAGCAGGGAAACAGAAAAAGCATTGATTAGCTCACCCACCAAGGACCCGTCACGTGTTTCACCATAGCTTCATCAGGGGTCTTCGTATACGGACTGTAAAATACACTCCTGTAAACCCGGCCTTATCTCCAGGGCTGTGGAGTTGGAGTCAGAGTCATGGAGTCGGTGTCCATTTTGGTGGAGTCAGTCGGTATAAAATGGACCGACTCCTAAAATATATAATAAATTGGGCACAGCAGTACACCGCAGGATTTGCTGGAAATGTTTTCATAAAAATTTAGGGGGTAAGGTTTCTCCTTGTGGAGAGTGACATACCAGCTCTGGCGTGTCGAGGTAAGGAGGCTTATTCGCCGTGCAATGCTCCTCTGGGAAATTTTAATATGCAAATTGCCTCTTCAAACAAAGAGGACTTGTACTCTATAGCGCCACCTATTGGAAGTAGCGATCCTACAAGTCACAATCAACCCTTTAACGAGTCCTGTAATATGACTTAGGATAAAAGCCAAATCAGAATCTCCATGGACATGCTCAGTAGTGACCAGTGCTGTGGAGTCAGGAGTCAGGGAAATTGAGCTGTCGGAGTTAAGAGTCGGATGTTTGGGTTACCGACTCCACAGTCCTGCATCTCGATTGATAGCTCACATCTGTGTGATCAGACAATCAGTTCTAGCTATCAAGACAAAGAGGCAGGTGCTGAGTAGGGAAACAACCTCAGGAGGCAAGGACTTGTTGCTATATCACACCCAGAGCACTTAAGACCTCCTTTACATATGAAGTAAAATACTATTTACTCTGGAATATAGTGACAAGATAGATGATGCAAAGATGTCAATGGATTTACATTTTAAAAACGTGCATGCCCATGTAGCAGGTTGTGAGGTTTGTTCTTACTGACAGATTCCCTTTAGGGCAGGTGCACATCTCTTTATTTTTAAAAGAGAGAATAGGGTCAATTATGCATATAACACTCTGATCAAACACTGGCCAGAGTTTCATCAGATTATGATCCAATTCTCTTGGATGAGAAGACGGGGGAAAAAAAATTTCTATCTTCTCCATTCTGTCAGACCATTGATGTCATCCGAGTGCAGGCCCATGGTTTTCACGAACGTATTGACTTGTATTGCCGAGTGTAATCCGAATATTGGATCCAACTCTGGCATGCAGCTATTTATTTCTTGCAGCGTCTTAGTTCAAGGAAAAAATCTGACCATAAAATAACACTGGTCCGAGTGTGATCATATGTTTTATTGGATCTAACTCGGACCACAAATATGGCCATGTGCACGAAGCCTTGTAGAGTACCTCTCACTGGATTTTTTTCTTTTACTTAAACAGTACCTCCGCCACTTGGTGCAGCTCCATCGATTCTGGAAGTCTGTTTTTTTCTTTTTGTGCCCCTTCGTTCTTAAGTTACGCCCCCCCCAGTAATAATGATGTTGATTCCACACCAGATGTCCCATGCCTCTGAACCAGTTTAATGATGTATTCCACACTCTTGTGTGGAAGAAGAAAACCACTATGACTTTCCAATAGAAAATACATGGCAACAATTTGTACTAATTAAATTAGTATTGTGGGGCAGTTGTTCTCTTCTGTATGACTTCACATTGAGCTCAGGTACTTACATACTTTCTTTTGCTAGAGAAGGTGTCCTAAATGACATCATCTCCCTGGCCAAAGCCATTGAAATCATAAGTAGGTGAGGTTTCCTGAGCTCCTTCAATTGAGATACCGAAAATACACAAGACACAAACAAAGCAGGAAGACAAACAAAGTTAAGAAAACATTGCATTCAGATCTTTCAATTGCTTCCCATAGGAATCTTGTTGGTAGGACAACCTGTGTGACCTTTGTTAACAGCTTCTGTGAGCAAACAGCCTCCAGGTGTAAAAGATACCTTGGCTGTGCAAACCAAAATAATACATTTCACTAGGCTGGGTACATGAAATACATCCGGGGAGTTGTAAAGGGATCAAATTGTTTTCCATTCTGTGCTGGTAGGGAAACACTGAGAAGAGGTGTGTGCCAGGGTTCAGATCCTACAAAAACAAGCTTTGGCTGGGTACCCATTGTTAGTCTTCTACACACATCACCATTTTCTTCATGGCTCAGCAGATTAAACAGCACAGATAGGGGTGGAAATGCAAAGGATGGGTATATACAGTATTACATACGGACAAATGGAAGTTGGATGTGATGCCTCATGAGATCTAGCAAGAAATACTGTAATCACTCAAGTTACAATATTATTTACTTCTAGGAGGACCATAGTTAGTTGACAACTCTGTAACATAAGACCATAACTATGGCAAGAGTAGGAATTGATTTCAAAGCCCAAAAAATGTCACTTAAAATCTAAAAAAAAAAATGAATGTAAATTAAGCAGATATTTAATATACATATAGCAAATCCTTAGATATAAATTGTTAGGCATGTGCTGCTGGAAGCTCTAAATCACATTCTACACTGAGGATAAAAGCTTCTTCAGCGTCAGTACAGAAGAAACATGTACCAGTTGAGATCTTGAAAAAGGTAGATCGCAGTATGTAGCGTCGGTGTCCCTGAAGGATTCTTCCTTCCCCCAGTAGGGACGCCGACTCACTCACCTATGCGGCTTCCGTCCCGCACTTCCTCCTCCGTCCTCTCAGCCTGCCAGCCAGGGTCTGCGTACGGCGTGCAGATCCCCAGGCACTGCGCTTAAGGTGCGTGCTTCCTCCTTCTTAAAAGGGCTGTGTGTGCTGTCCTAAAGTGTCCCCAGCCAATGGCTGGAAAATATTATTTAAGGCACCTCCACCTGCATGGAGGTGCCTGTGCAACGTTGCTAGTTTGTTCCCAATACGCTTTCTAGTTCCCAGTTCCCAGAGTACGTTAGTACCCACTAAAGTCTTCCCATCCCTAGCCCTACCTGCAGGTTTTTGTCTTGCCCCTGTAGGTCCTTGCTAGTACTTGCCTCGTCAGTCTGTATTTCAGCCGGACCTGCCTGCACCTGCCATGCCAATCTATATGTCAGCTGGACCCTCCTGCATGTGCCGTACAAGTCTGCATATCACCTGCCGTGCCAGTCTGTATATCAGCCAGACTCGCCTGCACCTGCTATGACAGTATCAGTCGGACTCGCCTGCACTTGCCGTGCCAATCTGTATACCAGCTGGACCTACCTGTGTCTGTGGTTTCTGTCTGTACCTGCTGTATTCTCCTACTGGGCCGTTCAAGCTACCTGTCCCTTGGGGTCAGCTGCCGGCTCCAGGCTCTCCTCGGACCATGGAACAGTGGTTCCACCACTCCCATTACACAGTAGTGTCTTAAACCTTACCAAATTCCAGCATTTGTCCTCTGCAGAGGCCCACTGGCTACCTTGCTAGGATCACATGTAAAGCACCATGGAATAAATGGCGCTATAAAAATGTATAATAATAATAATGAGAAGCAGAACGTCTGGCCAGTCGGACATCTGAGTGACCAGAACAGGATAAAATGCTCAGCAGTCAACTTGCTGATTAGGTAGCAAATCAGTATTCCTGTCAACCTATTTAACTTTCCTATCTGTAATGCTCTGTACCAGCAAGAGTATTCTGTATACTACTTGGTGCTTATTTGGACTGTTAATGTAATTTTATGTCCCTGACCATTCTTCTAGATTAACCACTGGATGGCCACGGTGGCTTGACAACTGACTGTCTCACTATGAAAAATACCTGACTCCACCCTTAGTTCTGATTCTGGACATTTTTTGATTCAATCATTTTCTCTTCAGCTAGTGTGTTTTTTTCCTCATCTCCCTCACTCACTCAGCAGCTCCTCCGTAGATATAATCTTGGGTCCGTTGTAGAGACGAGTGGATCGAACTGCAGGGCATCAATTTCAAATCGAATTTCCAGAGATTGACAGTTTCACGTCAATTCGAACACTTTGAGATTAATTTTGTAGTTCGCAAAAGAAAAAACTTGCCCAGCACCTTTTCTAACACTGCTGAAACATCAAAGAGCGGGCTTAATTTGTTTTTTTAATTTTGTGGGAAAATTTGGTGAAGATGTTGAACTTGAATTTCAAGAGACCCGCTCATCTTTAGTCCTTTACAGGAAAGACCAGATAAAATTGAACTAACCAGGGAGCATCTTAGAATCCACCAGAGTAACCAGCGCAAAACTTTCCGGTGGAAACCTTCATGATGTTATATGTAACATATATGTAATGCAATGTGTTGTAGAGACGACATAAATTCACATCACGGACTAGTAAAGACATAAATAAGTATACTCTGAGAATTGCTACATAAGTGACATTTATTAATGTTCTGCTATATTTACATTTTTAACATAGTAAAATTTTAAAGTGAATTGCCCCATGGCAAATAAAGGTGCATATCAGTCTACACAAAATGCAACGTTTTGCTTACAATTTTAATATCACATGAAAGTACACGTAAGTTATGTATGACCCCCACCCAATCCATAGCAGACAGCCTGACCCATGTTAAATAAAAAATACATCCAGATACTTTAATTTTCCAGTCCCAGTGTGCAGGTTGAAGCCAATGACAGCAGAACGTGCCTTCAGTGGAGATGCCATCTTATTCTGCCAGTGACAGCAATATAATAGTCTACAACTATCTCTTAGCTTCAAACAATTTCCTGTAAGAGTATTCTGATACTCATAGAATTGTATCATAGAATTGTAATGTAATGACTTTTCTACACTAAAGGTTAATTAATATCTTAAACATTAATGAGCAGGAAGTTGCTGAAAACAGAATCAGTATATACGAAAGCTAATCAATCAATATAGTTATTCTGGAAGTTATGTAAATTTCCACCATGTGTCTATTACAGGATAAATTAAAGGGCACAGGCATCTGGACCATTTCTAATCCCACATAAGATTAGAAAAGGATCATTAGCAGTGAAAGGGGAAATCAACCTTACTGCAATCTTCTAACATGGAGCCCTATCAGATGATCACATTCTTGGCATCTTAGCGCTCACATATCCTCCAATTCCCAAATGCATAGAACAGACAAATACGCAATCTCATCCCCATATTCTATAAAGGGATTTGGGAACTTGTATAGTGTCACCGGCATTCTGGAAACCAGCGGAGGTAAAAGCACATAGATTCCTCTAGTGTGATCTGCTTTGAATTAAATGAAGTCTCATTAAGGTTTCTGCTTCTATGTATTTGATTCCAGTTGCAAAAGTCAAGCTCTTGGGCCAACATTTTGTAGCATATTAACTACTTCCAGCTCATCCAGTTATATTTCAACATATGCTCCTCAAAAGTCATCAACTTCTGCTGACATACAGTATAAATGAAAAAAAAATGATTCACATGGTACGCTATGGACAAACAATACATATCATGCTCGGTTCTTACGTCCGTTCAGACATTCTGATTGTCACTTCAACTTTAGGAGCAGACAAACCTAATGCAAGAATGTTAAGAGTTGGAAGGGACCTCCAGGGTCATCATGTCCAACCTCTGCTCAATGCAGGATTCACTAAAGCATCCCAGACAGATATCTGTTATGTTTCGGTAACTGAGAAATAGCAAAAAATAGCAAAAGCGGTAATACACCAGAGAGGCTGGAACCTATTGGATTGCAGTAACCTGAACTAACCACACAACTAGAGGTAGCCGTGGAGCGTTCCTACGTTGATCCTAGATGCCTCGTCACAGTCTGAGAGATAACTACACCTAAAGGCAGAAAGATGAAAGCTATCTGCCCCGGAGCAGATCCCCAAAGAAAATAGGAAGCCCCCAAACATGTAATGGCGGTTAGACAAGAAGAAAGCACGGACACAGACATAAAAGAGAATGAGCAAACGCTGGGGCCCAATCTGTCCAGACAGAAAAGTACAGGAAAGAATTCTGACTGCAATCCAACAAAACCCTAACAAAAATATCAACACTTCTGATTGCCAAAAAACCTGAGATCACACGATCTCATCCACTTAAATCAGATCTCTGATGTAACAAACGCTATTCAGCAAATAAAAAGTAACAAAAGAACAAAGCAAAAGTGCAGACACAAAAGGAGCACAATTGTAGCGCCAGACCCCCAAAAGGGGAAAGGCTGAAGTCCACTGCAGGCAGCAACCAGCAGAGAAAATCAAACAGAGAAAAAAAAAAACAGCAAACACTTATCTGAAGGAGAGCAGGAAACTAGCAGTGCTTCAAGCAAGACCAGAAGGAACAATTGATAACTGGCAAGGCTGCTGGGAACTCAGGCCACTTATATCCTACCACTCAGCACCAGCTGAAGGCCATTCATTAATCAGTTCATTACCCTCAGCAACCACCGGAGGGAGCCCCAGCTCAGAAGCCGCCTCCAGCATATTCACAACAGATATCTGTCCAGCTTCTGTTTGAGGACTTCCATTGAAGGTGAACTCACCACCTCTCACAGCAGCCTGTTCCACTCGTTGATCACCCTCACTGTCAAAATTTTTTCCTAATATCTAATCTGTGTCTTCTCCCTTTCAGTTTCATTCCAAATCAGCTATGCAAAAAGAAGCAAACTGGCCCTACTAAATACTATGGGGTGTATCTTTGCTTTTCTTAGAAACAAAAAAAAGGCCTGCATCAGAAACTTTTTCTTCTGTTCAAAAATACGGAACCCTAAAAGCACCCCATAATAAACAATGTGGTCCCTTTGTTTCCTTTTGTATAACTAATGCAGTGAATTACATATTACTAAGGTCTGCTTCTGAAAACGGAAGAGACAAAGAGAATATCTGAAAGGACATGTGAACAGAGCCTTACATGCAGCAGTGGCACGTTTCCTTACTAGATTGGAATCACACATGCAGTTTTGATGCAGTTTTTTAAGTCACAGCTAGGAGAGGAACCCAAAAGACAGGAAAGTATAAAGGGAAGATGTGTATTTCTTTCTTTTGTATCCAGCCCTGATCAGAAAACTGCAGAATGTGTGAGAGATACATGTTATTTGTTAATAGCCTGTACTCCAGGCTTAGGTATCAACTGCCCCTGTATATTGTGTACTTTTCATTTTTAGGAGATATATTGAGCGATACTGAACCCCTTTAAGAAAAAAAAATTCTATATTATATATAACTTCACATGGTTATTAATTAAAGGACTTATCACTAAATAATTGCCAATGATTCATGCAGGACTAGTACCGCATTTCTAAACTTATCTTGGGCTTAGCAGCATCCACATCTAAAATGAACCTTATACAAGAGGTCGCCACTTTTTTTTTACATTCATAATATTGAAACCTCTCGACAATCGCAAATATCAAATGCTGCAACCCCATGAATAATGGTTCAGTTCACTGTGCATGTGTACATGGAGATGTATACATACTAGGAATAGCGGATCTTAATTCCAAACAACCTTCCTTTGCAAAAGCAAGTCTAGTATACTCTACAGATTGCGCTGTGAAATTAAGAAGTCAATGTCTAAAACTTGTATACTTTTTTTTTTTCCCCCAAAGTGGAACACAATACAATACATGAAAAACATCTGTATGGCAGTCTGATGAAGAATATGGAAAACCAAGGTAAAGCGAGACTGCCCTCTGCTGGCAGAAGGAGTGCAGGTCAATGTTGTCTTTGTGTGTTGCAAACAATATATAAGGCTTTATTAGTAATTCACAAACTCGATTGCAATAGCTTTGATTTATACAGTAGCCACTAATGATTCCAGAAGAATAACAACAAAATTCTGCAAGAACTATTCAAAGTTTACACCTAAAAACAAACAAAAGGAAATGCTTATTTTCTCCTTCCTCGACCACAGTAACTTTGCCTATTTAAGATGTTTAGCTATTTTAAAGAACTTTTTTTTTGTTACTTTTCTTTTATAAAGCAGATATTTTTCACTCTTCGGTGTGTGGAACTACGAGCCTCTTCCTGCAGGTGCCACTGCTTTTCGTCAGTTGGTTTTCTGGAGAGGCAGGAAGGCAGGGACGACAACACTGCAATGAGAATACGGAAGGTCACACCAATAACAGAGAGCCAACGATCGGACGTGGCACAGAATGCTACAGGACACAATGTTCATGTCACCACACCGTACCCTTCATATCATGTGTTCATATCTGAACTGTAAAGTGCTGCGGAATAGATTACAGAAATAAGTAATAATTATGACCAACACGAATATACGGCATTGGAAATCCACACCCCTACATATAACTGGATGACAGCCTAATGAGACTGGGGGTCCTCCAGACTTTCCCCCAGACAGATGATGTCGGGGGAGAGGAGCATCAGAATGTTGGAATTCCATCAGCCGATCCTTTGTGTTCTCAATAGAGATACGCCGCTGCGGGAGGAATCGTTCGGCCATGTGGAGAGTTACTAAATGGAGTCAGGAGCGATAGCCGTCAGCTGACCAGTGTGTATGCGGACCTTGGGATGTCATCAATACATGGGCGAAAAGCATAGCATTGGAGACTGTAAATGGGGACCTTCACTTATTTACAAAATTAGGCTAGGTGCAGACCACTGGGTATTCTCTCATCAGAGATTATCCTGACGATTAGGCAGATCACGCTGTGGTCAAACTCTGATCTACGTGTGATCTAATACTCTCGGAAATGGCAAAAGGTGAGAAAAAAAGGTCTCCGCCTTCTCCATTCTATCAGTTTGTTGAAATCGGACTGCACTCAGATGTCTTCCGAGTACAGTCTGATGTTTCCGACAGACTCATTTATATGGCGGAGTGCGTTCCGAATATTGGCTGAAACTTGGGCATGCAGCAGATTTATCCCTTGGTCCGAGTAAAAAATCTGACAGGTCCATAGAATAACATTGGTCTGAGTGCGATGTTTTGTTGGATCGCACTCGTCTGGGAGATTACGCATTGTAACATGAAGGCTAATAATGAGCCACAAATGTAAGATAAAATGTCTGTGCAGATTTGGTGGACATTGTCACATCTTAAAAGGGGACCACAGCTGTAGCTTTACATAAACAAATGTGCTACATATCATTTTGTGGCAATACCACTAATATATCATTATTAACCCCTTCCCTCTGCAACCAGAGTTTACGCTATTGTTTTTTCCTCCCTTTCTTCCAAGAGCCACAGTTTTTTTTTATTTTTCCGTCGACATTGCTCTGTAGCGGCTTGATTTTTGCAGGACGAGTTGTAGTTTTGAATGATGCTATTCATTTTATCATTCATTGTAAAGAGAAACGGGAAAGAAAATTCCAAGTGAGGTGAAATTTGGGAAAAAAATTCAATTTCTCCGTGTTTTTTTACGTTTTGTTCTTACGGCGTAGATTCGATGGTAAAGATTACTCTGAATCACAATTCTCCAGGTCAGAGCAATTGCAGCAATACAACAATACAAAACTTGTAGAGATTTTTTTTATGTGGTGAAAAAAAATATCTGAATTTTGTATAAAAAAAATATATACCGTATATACTCGTGTATAAGCCGAGATTTTCAGCACATTTTTTTGTGCTGAAACAGCCCCCCTCTGCTTATACACGAGTCATTGCTGGCGGGGGAGGGGGAGCAGCGGAACAGCAGCAGCAGGAGCCGGCGGTTGTGGCACAGTGACAGCTGCAGCCGCCGGCTTTCAGAATATATCATACTCACCCTCCTCGCGACAATGCATACCCGGCTTATACTCGAGTCAATAAGCTTACCCAGTTTTCCATGGTAGAATTAGGTGCCTCGGCTTATACTCGGGTCGGCTTATACTCAGGTTGGCTTATATTCTAATATATATGGGTATATATTGCTTCTTTGCTTGTGTTGCCATTTTTCAAGACACATAACATTTTTGTTTTCCATTGACTGAGCAGGATGATGGCATGTTTTTTTGCATGATGCGCTAATGGTTTTATATTTGGCTATATACAATGCTTTTTTTTTTTTTTTTTAAGGAGGCCAGGTAACCAAAAAAAAAAAAAACAACCCACATTTCTTTAATTTTGATTTTTTTATGGGTCATGGCATTTACTGATCTCGTTAATTAATTTTCTATTTTGATATTCCAGAAGACCGGACTTTTATGGACAGACTGATGCCAACTGTTTATACTTTTTATTTCTTTATTTTTAATGGGGAACTAGAGAATTTGAACTTTTATATTTTCTTTTTATATTTAACAAAAATAAAAAAAAATTACTTGACATGAACCTGCAAACGTCTATATACTGCAATGCTGCAATTGAGATATACATTGTAAATCTTATTTTCCTTTCAATATAAGCTGAGCTTCAGAGGAGTACCAAGATGGTGGCAACGAGTTCCTTCGGCAGGCCCCCAGCTACCAAAGTAACCCGTTGCCACCCCATTATCGCATCACAGACCACTAATTGAAGCCGGCAAGTGCAGGAAAATGACAGCGGCATATAAATGGTTACGAGTTGCCTGAGCTCATCCTAGGCCATGTGTGCGAGAGACAGATTTAGGCAATGTAATATAGTCGGTTTCCTCCTTCGGGAAGCAATGTTTCCATGTTAGAGGAGACTTCTTAACTCCGGATTTTTCATGCTTGTTTATAAAGTATGACGTCCATCTTGCAATTCTAAACAAGGAGGACTGACTGGGCATTGATGGTTTACCGATGTAATGCTATCGAGCCCATCTTACGACTTCAGACAAGGAAAAATAACTGGGTTTGGTTCAGTTTAGTGCAACATCCACATCTAACAAAGACAGACTTTGTTGGACTCACCAGTCTTTGTACAGAAATGCATATTACCAAAGCAGAAACTTACTGACTCCCTCATTAATGTAAGATAGTACCTCAACAGCCTACATGGCATGTCATGGGGCTGCAGGCAGAACAATGTCACGAGGCTGCAGGCCAGAACCACGTCACGAGGCTGCAGG
>VIAB01007298.1:66414-82215 GCA_009801035.1 Oophaga pumilio | reverse complement strand
TGGACGGAATAGTACGTCTGATGGCAGAAAGGGGTTAAAATGGGGTGACAGATTCCCTTTAATGCAGAAGTTCTTTTTGTTGGTGGTGCGGTTGGGAGGGCCTGTGAAAATTTGCAGCACGTCACCATGGGGAGCCATGTCGCTATAGGCCTCAAGGACACCGGGGCCGAACGATCCCTCATCCGACCTGAACTGGTGAACTCTGAAGAGATTATTCCTGGAAAAACCCTGACTGTTACCGGGATTGGGGGCGTCCGCTGTCCCTTACCGGTGGCCCTGGTTTTTATAGATTGGGGTGCCGGGAGCGGGGTGATGAAAGATGGGTTGTCTGAAAACTTGCCCACCAACATTTTGTTGGGGACCGATTTAGGGAGGATGTTTGCGTATTATGTCCCAGACATCCCTCACCAATCTGGTACTGAGGTTAATGCTAATGATAATGATGTGAATATACATGCGTTACTTGACAGTTATTTACCTGATAATGGTTTACCTGATAATGATTTATCTGCTAATGATTATATATCTGAAGGTACAGGAATACTCAGCCACGTCACCCTGCGGGGTGAGATGGCTGAGGAACCCCTAACAGGAGCAAGCAACAGTACTAAGGGAAATGGGGAGAGGTACAGGAACCATGAGGAAGGTGATGCCGTGCAACTGACCAGTGCCACAGAGGAAGGTAACCGCCCCATATATGGAACTGCTCCTGAGGTATTGGGGGGAGGATAGGGAAGTTAGTACCCATAGCCGCACCGCCTGACACATCTGTGGAAATCCCCAGGGAGATGGCCTATGTAATCACTGTTTCCCGTAGTCAGAGTGCCCAGAATGCAGATAACGCCCTGCCTTCTGGACCCTCTGAAGTCAGAGGGATGACTGAACCAGAGACAGACCCAGAGCAGGTCCCAGAGGGTTCACGTGAGGAAGGGACCTTGATGTCACTTTTGGCTGCCTCCATCCTGGAGTTCCAGGCTGCTCTGCACTCTGATGCGAGCCTGGAGACCTTGAGACACCTCGCTGAGATGCCCACCTCCGAGACTGATAAGGAGAGGGTGTTCTGGGAATGAGGGAGGTTGTACCGGGAGACAGTAAATCCGAAAAGGAGTGGTTGAGGGAAAGACAGGTGTTCGTCCCCTAACAATTTAGGGGTGAGCTGTTACGGATTGCCCATGAGATTCCACTTGCTGGAAACTTGGGGATCAGCAAATCTAAGGCCCGGCTGTCTCAACACTTCAAGTGACCCAAATTGGGGACAGATGTGACAAACTACTCGCGCTCCTGTTTCACCGGTCAAAGAGTGGGAAAATTGGGGCCTGCTCCCAAGGCTCCCCTGATATCTTTGCCGTTGATAGAGGAGCCCCTCCAGAGGATAGCTGTGGACATTTATGGGACCACTGGCCGTACCCAGCAGCTCTGGAAAGCAGTACATACTTACTGTGGTAGACTATGCTACCTGGTACTTGGAGGCAGTGGCTCTGTCCTCAACTAAGATAGATAAGGAGGCAGATGCCCTGTTGGCGATCTTTTCATGAGTAGGATTTCCCAGGGAGATGCTTACTGACCAGGGAATTTAATTTATGGCTCACCTAATGCAGGCTCTCTGTAAGAAAATGCTGGTGAAGCGTCTGGTATCGAGCGAGTAACACACCCAAACCAATGGTTTGTGTGAGCGCTTCCACGGTACCGTCAAACAGATGGTAAAAATGCTGGTTGAGACCCAAGGATACGACTGGGAGCGATACCTCCCACACCTGCTATTCGCTTACTGAGAGGTTCCGCCGGCCACGATGGGGTTCTCCCTCTTCGAATTCCTGTACGGCAGGTGAGTTCGAGGGCCCCTTGGGTTGCTAAAGGAATCCTGGGAAGATGAGCTGAGCCCTTCAGAAGTGTCCATCATGGAGAATGTCATGCGGACCTTGATGCAGTTGGTACATGACAACATGGCACTGGCGTAGGCTGACCAGAAGCACTGATACGACAAGAACACCCGGGAGCGGACCTACCAGGTGGGTCAGAAGGTGTGGGTGCTGGTGTCTGTACCAAAGGATAATCTTCAGGTGGCTTGGGAAGGCCCGTACGTCATACACCAAGAGCTCAACCCAGTCACCTACATGGTCAGTCTTGAACACGCTCGGAGTAGGCGCAAGGCCTTCAACGTCAACATGATGAAAGCTCATCAAGAACGTGGAGCTTGCGTCCTACCGGTTTGCAACCTGCCCGAGGACGGGGAGGAGGACCCCCTCCTGGACACACTGGCCCAAGCTAAGGCCAGCGGGTCCATAGAGGACATGGAGTTAAGCGCCTTGCACACCAGCGGTCGCAGTTGCGAGCCACGCTGGAACCCTTCAGGGCCGTGTTTACCAACAGACCTGGAAGGACTGAGGAAGTGGTCCACGAGGTGGACACCGGGTATCATGCCCTTTATGGCGGACATCCGTGAGGTGCAGCAGGTCATGCGCCGGGAGATCGATGAGATGTTGCAGCTGGGGGTGATTAAGTGATCAAAGAGTGCTTAGGCCTCACCTGTAGTCCTGGTGCTGAAGAAGGATCAGACCACCCAGTTCTGTGAAGACTACAGGGGGCTCAATGCCCTAACAGCCTCGGATGTGCACCCAATGCTACGCACCGAGGAGCTGCTTGAGCAGTTAGCTGGCGCGCGCTATCTATCCATCATGGATCCGAGTCGGGAATATTGGAAGATTCCCCTGAGCCCTGAGGCACAAGAGAAGTCCGCCTTTTATAACCCCCTTCGGACTGTACGAGTCTACAGTCATGCCTTTTGACGTGAAGAATGCCCCTGCCACATTCCAGCAGATGGTCAACCACCTGCTTATTTTTTTGACATATATCTGGTGTTGATTCACAGTATACACATATATATATATTTTTCTCTCTCCTTACCAGGTGCCAAATCTATTGAATTTTTTCTGACCAGGGTGTATCAATTGACATTGATTCCCAAATTGATTCATACAGTCATGGCAAAAAGTTTTGAGAATGACACAAATATTAATTTTTACAAAGTCTACTGCTTCACTTTTTCTAATGGCAATTTGCATATACTCCAGAATGTTATAAAGAGTGATCAGCTTAACAGCAATTACTTGCAAAGTCAATATTTGGCTAGAAAATGAACTTTATCCCATAAAACACATTTCAACATCATTGCAGCCCTGCCTTAAAAGGACCAGCTAACCTCTTTTCAGTGATTGCTCCATTAACACAGGTGTGGGTGTTGATGAGGACATGGCTGGAGATCAATCTGTCATGATTAAGTTAGAATGACACCACTGGACACTTTAAAAGGAGGCTGGTGCTTGGCATCATTGTTTCTCTTCTGTTAACCATGGTTATCTCTAAAGAAACACGTGCAGTCATCATTGCAATGCACAAAAATGGCCTAACAGGGAAGAGTATCGCAGCTAGAAAGATTGCACCTCAGTCAACAATCTATTGCATCATCAAAAACTTCAAGGAGAAAGGTTCCATTGTTGCCAAAAAGGCTTCAGGGCGCCCAAGAAAGACCAGCAAGCGCCAGGACGTCTCTTAAAAGTGTTTCAGCTGCGGGATCGGGCTACCAGCAGTGCAGAGCTTGCTCAGGAATGGCAGCAGGCAGGTGTGAGTGCATCTGCACGCACTGTGAGGCGGAGACTCTTGGAGCAAGGCCTGGTCTCAAGGAGGGCAGCAAAGAAGCCACTTCTCTCCAGAAAAAACATCATGGACAGACTGATATTCTACAAAAGGTACAGGCAGTGGACTGCTGAGGACTGGGGTAAAGTTATTTTCTCTGATGAATCCCCTTTTCGATTGTTTGGGACATCAGGAAAACGCCTCATTCGGAGAAGACAAGGTGAGCGCTACCACCAGTCTTGTCTCATGCCAACTGTTAAGCATCCTGAAACCATTCATGTGTGGGGTTGCTTCTCAGCCAAGGGAATCGACTCTCTCACAGTCTTGCCTAAAAACACAGCCATGAATAAAGAATGGTACCAGAATGTCCTCCAAGAGCATCTTCTCCCAACCCTCCAAGACCAGTTTGGCGATCAACAATGCCTTTTCCAGCATGATGGAGCACCTTGCCATAAAGCAAAGGTGATAACTAAATGGCTCAGGGAACAAAACAAAGAGATTTTGGGTCCATGCCTGGAAACTCCCCAGATCTTAATACCATTGAGAACTTGTGGTCAATCATCAAGAGACGGGTGGACAAACAAAAACCTAAAAATTCTGACAAAATGAAAGCATTGATTGTGCAAGAATGGACTGCTATCAGTCAGGATTTGGTTCAGAAATTGATTGAGAGCATGCCAGGGAGAATTGCAGAGGTCCTGAAGAAGAAGGGTCAACACTGCAAATATTGACTTGCTGCATTAACTCATTCTAACTGTCAATATAAGCTTTTGTTACTCATATGTTTGCTATTATTATATTTCTGTCTGTGATAAAAACATCTGTCAAACACACATAAAAACCAGAGGGCAGCAGATCATGTGAAAATATAATATTTGTGTCATTCTCAAAACTTTTGGCCATGACTGTACATGTCTGTTTCATTTTGCCTTCAAGTTCGTTGGGCAGAACCCACCCTTAATGGGCATTATTGTTTTTAAATGTTTTTAAATCTTGTTCTTTTTGTATGCTCAAATAAAATATTGTATTGTATTTTTCTATTGGTGATCTCCGACTGAGCATGTCTTTCTTTGTGCATGAGTGGTTGCGTACCTGGATGACATTGCCGTATTCAGTTTCACCTGGGAGGAACACCTTCAGCATCTCAAGGAGGTGCTAGTGCGCATCCATCAAGCAGGCCTGACCATCAAGCTGTGAAAGTGCCAGATGGGCATGAGAGAGGTCCACTACTTGGGGCACCTGGTAGGCGGGGTTCTATGAGGCCAGAGCCTGGGAAAGTGGATGCTATTGTGTTGTGGCCCACCCCCAGGACAAGATGCAGGTAATTAATACATATTAAAAAACTGACCGTCACATCCAAACATAGACCTAGTGTGAACAGGTGCTTAACCTAGAGTCACCAACTCATGCACACTCAAAGAAAAATGGAAGCACACTGTAGCGCTATAGCTTGCAAACATGAGATATGAAAAAAACACATAAATTGGCCATTTTATACCCTAATCTTTCTCAATTTTTCATATTTCTAAGGTAGTGATGCAATTCATTTTTCATATCTCATGTTTGCAAGCTATAGCGCTACAGTGTCCTTCCTTTATGTGTGTGCATGAGTTGGTGACTCTAGGTTAAGTACCTGCTCACACAAGGTCTATGTTTGGATGTGACGGTCAGTTTTTTGATATGTATTAATTTACTTTCTGACTGAGCACTCCACCTGTTAGTCGCAGGCGTTTTAATTACAGCAGGGCCACTACCTCTCCACAGAGATGTAGATTTCAGTCTAAAGAGAGGTTTAATTTGTTCCCATACAGATAGAGACTTTTCTAAGCGAGGACTGGCATTAGTTAGGACCTGGAAAACGAGAAGCGTCTTAACGTGGCTTCCAGGTACACATAAATTGGCCATTTTATGAACTAATCTTTCTCAATTTTTCATATTTCTAAGGCAGTGATGCAATTCATTTTTCATATCTCATGTTTGCAAGCTATAGCGCTACAGTGTGCTTCCTTTTTTCTTCAAGATGCAGGTGATGTTCTTCTTGGGCACTGCAGGGTACTATAGGTGCTTCTTACAGAACTATAGTAGCCTTGCAAAGCCCTTGACAGACCTCTCCAGGAAAAAGCTACCCCATACAGTTGATTGGACAAACGACTGTGAAGTGGCCTTTATGACTTTGAAAACAGCCCTGAGCAGCTCTCCTGTGCTAAAGGCAGTCAACAGCAGTCAGCGTTCTTAGTACAGACCGATGACAGCAAGTTTGGCCTCAGTACTGTGCTTAGCAAGGTCGACTCGGGGGACCAAGAGCACCCCGTGTTGTACCTAAGCCGAAAGCTTCTGCCGAGGGAAGTGGCCTATTCCACCATAGAGAAGGAGTGCCTGGCCATGGTTTGGGCCCTGCAATGTTTGCATCCCTGCCTGTACGGGCGCACCTTTACAGTGGTGACTGACCACAACCCCCTGAGTTGGCTGCACACCGTGTCTGGTACCAACAAAAGGTTGCTACGCTGGAGCCTTGCCCTCCAGCAGTACGACTTTACCATTAAACACAAAAAGGGCATTGAGCATGGCGATGCAGATGGGTTGTCCCAGCGGGGCGAACCCGCAGAGATGCGCCTAGAGAAGTACCGAGAGGTCCTGTCTCCATAGTGCAGTCCAAAAGGAGAGTGTCAGGAAATGTGAATAAGTCCTTAAATTCTATGTACACTTTCAGTGCTCGTGCTGCCCCTACCTCATTACGTTTGTGCAGTTCAGGCACAGCTCACCAATTTCACCCTCATATATCTGCAGTTCCCCTGCCTGTGTATAATTCTATCTCACTCTTTCCCCTCCTTCCTCGGGAATGTGGCTTTTGACTGGGTAACTCCAATTTGTCTGTAGCACATGGATTAGAAAGTTCCTTTGTCTATTCAAACTCGAATTTAGTAACACAGAATAATCATAGAGGCAGGAAACTTATATTTTTGGAATCTGCATACCGTATATACTCGTGTATAAGCCAAGTTTTTCAGCATTTTTTTTGTGCTGAAAATGCCCCCCTCGACTTATACGCGAGTCAATTGTCCCAGAGGGCCGGCGGGGGAGGAGGAGAGGCGGAGCAGCAGGTCACAGAGGCAGGAGCCGGCGACTGTGGCTAAGGCCTGTGCCGCTGCTGTAATACAGCACAGTGACAGCTGCAGCTGCCGGCTTCCAGCATACATCATAGTCACCTACCTGCGCTCCCTTCATGGCACTGTATCTCGTTCCGGCTGCCGGCGCCAGCAGCTCTTCCTGTTGAGTGATCATGTGGCCCCACTCATTAAGGTAATGAACATGCACGCGCCTCCACTCCCATAGGCGTGGAGCGCATATTCATGTTGTGCCTCAGTGATCAGTACTTGATGGCTGCAGGACGAATGCATGGATGATTTTTTTTCCATGCTGACACTAACACAATTCAGTAAAAAATAATGTAGTAGGCGACAATTACTACAGTTTATTTTTACTGTCCCTGATCTAAATTATTTTTTATTCTCTTTTCACAAAAAAAAGTACTGGAGGTTGATCACTGATGTGTGTCATTAATCAGTGCTCAACGGCTGTATGATGTACGGATGATTCTTTTTTTCCGCACTGATACAAATGCAATTCAGTAAAAAATATTGTAGTAGACGATGATGATTACTACAGTATATTTTACTGTCCCTAACCTAAATAATTTTTTTCTTCTCTTTTTACAAAAAACATTCCAACAACCATAGGTTGATCACTGATGTGCTTCAGTGATCAGTACTCCACTGCTGTAGGACAGACGCACGGATGATTTTTTTTCTGCGCTGATACTAACTGAATTCAGTAAAAAAATACCATATTAGACAATTACTACAGTATATTTTTACTGTGCTTACTCTAAGAGGAAAATGTAGGAAAAAGGGAGGAAGAGGGAGATTGGAATGGATTAGGAAAGTAGCCAATCAGACCTGGCCCACTGGTGATCCTTACAGTACCGAGCACATCCTGGACATCAGTGTTTCAGACAATCTGATCGCCTGAAAAATTGAGAAACCCTGTGATTGTCTGTTTCAGGCTGCCTAACTAGACAGAATGATATCCCTGATGCCTAATATTGAACTCTTTTGAAAGGTACGTCTGAGAATATGAATTTGCATACAAGTCTCTCAATTTGATATGTACCTGTTTCTATGGCAATTTTATATAAAGGTACTGAATGATGTCAAATGTTTTATTCCTATCAAAAATAGCAACATTCTCTACTTGTCACTGCTTTCATCTCAATCTGATTGCAATGAACTCAAACACAAACACAATGGACCCAAAAATCATTACTTGCCTTTTTTTTTTTATTTTACGCAAAATCAAATATGATCTGTATGGGTATTTTTGTGACTTTTTAGCTCAAAATGTTGCATGATCCAATAAAAATATTGTAAAGTTTATGGAAAAGATTCAAATGCACAAAAAAAATAATTTCGGGGGAGAGGTGGGTAGATTAAAAAGTTATTGATGAATCAGCCGAAAACATCTGAAAACCCATATAAAAAAGACTTAAAAAAAAGGAGCAAGTTATAAAAAGAATAAGGCATGAATGAAAAACAGGCAAAAAAGGAGCAAATACAACAATGAATTGGGCCCAAAGAGCTCTATTATTTTATTAGTGGCCTGACGTCATCCTTTTCTAACTTTAGTATGTCAATTATAAGCGCATTCAGTGTTTCCTTCTTAAGTCCCTGAGCAAAAATATGCATTCCTCTTCTTAAATGTGTAACATCAATAAACACGAATGTTTAATGCAAATGATTTTTTTTACCTCTTTTACAATGTGAAGCTAGAGAAGACAGAAGAAAAACACGTTAGTAAATATTATATTTAATAATGAGGATTCAGCTATAAAATCGAAGCTTATAATCCATTTCTTTATTACTAGACTTGTGTAGAAATGTGTTTGCAATGCAGATAAGACACATCTTCCAGTTATGTATTTAGGCTAATACTATGTTATAAAATCTTGGCATTTTTAATCTATGTGGGTAAACTATCTAGCCAGAAATGACTGTATAGCATGAGCCAGATGCAATGAAGCTGTACCATTCAGACATAATATCTGTATGTAACACAATCCTCTCTTAATCTTCGATCTTCACATGGCTCATTGATATAATGTGCTTCACAGTGTGATGGATATTTAGCTACACCCTGCTCCGTCCCTTCCCGACTGTCACCACTGTGGCTTTGTACCTAAAAGTAAACCAAGGAAAAACATATTATTAAGGCAAAAGTAAATAAATCAAATTCAGTAAATTACAAATCTGTATCCCCCCCTCTAATTCAACACTTATTTATCAGCTATAATTATGTGTCTACTGAAACCATGCTAACCAAAGTCACTAACAATTCCCCAAAGCGATCTGTCAAAGCCTTAGAACCGGTCACTAGAGCATGGAACAACAAGATAAAAGACGTGCCTAAAGATGAGGGAGGCAAATCCCCGCCTGTACACAAAGAGACTAACAGATGAACATTTGTGCTAATTTATGTGGACAATCTTTCAGACTTCAGAGAGTGACGGGGGGGGGGACAAGAATATTATAAATACTAAATCAGAATTTTGAGGCCAAGGATCTTATAAATATATAAAACATAAACTGGAATTTATATTGAGAGAGGAAGATGGCAGTTGTCTTCTTAACCAATATCATAAGCTTAAACCATGGGATTGAAAGGTGCAAAAGCCAGTAAAACGACCTATAAGGACCACCTGATTGAAGACGATGAAGACGGTAATTTACTGCCAAATGACAATCAATACAGAGAGGCAATAGGAAAATTGCTTTACATTACCACGGCTGTAAGACCGGATATTGCATCAGGATTTGGAATCTGATGCAGAATCTCAATGCCAAGTCAGATGGACTGGAATGTCGTAAAGAGCATCATATATTATCAGAAGGGAACCATTTGTTTCAAACTGAAGTTACCAGCAAGTGATAAATGTAACATAACTCGATATGTGAGCTCTGACTGAGCTGGAGACCCTTGTGAAAGAAAATCTGCCTGTGGCTGTTTCATTTTTCAGTTGCAGCTTTCAATTGGACTGGCAGAAAACAGCTCATCATGTAAAATGCACATTGATACAGTGGACTGCAAATGACCATAAAATAAGAAAATGCAAGAAAAAACAGCAAGTCAAAGCTTCAGTAAGTGGGCTACAGAGGCCTGGAAGGGTCAGACACAGTTCTATTAATACTGCCAGTAGAGGTCCTCAGCATGACTGCTATTAATTTATTCTATTAGATTAAATCATTTCAATGGCCACAAGATGTCACTTTTGATATTTTTAAGATGTTCTAAAGCTGTAATTCTTATGTGATTAAACTAGATGTTCTTGGTGTGTTTATTTTTAATTGGCTCTTTTGGATATAGAACTTTTTCAGCTACTAGTTGTCACTGTAGGGCCCTTTTCATTTATTCATTTTGCAGCACCATTAATTCCGCAGCACTTTACGGAGATCACCAACACCATCCCCATTGAGGCTCACATTCACTATCAGTTTTTTTTTTTTGAATATTATTATATGTTATCAGTTTTGACATAAGGGAAATATAAAAAATATAAAGTATTAAAATGTAAAAATAAGTTTAAAAAGTATATCCTATGAAGATTAGCCTAGATAAATGGCACTTCCCATCATACAGAAAAATCAAAAAAGACCTTGGAAGCATGATGCCATAAAAGTACAAACTTTATTAGAAAAATGGAAACATGAAAGACAAAAAACACAATAAAAATGCGATGCCAATCCAATATGCTCCCATAGGTACATGAATATTAATGTCCAATAAACTCCAAAGTGAACATATCAAACTATGAGTGCAAGCAAAAGGTAACCCAAATTTTACTAAAAGTCAAATGTGATAATCATACCGCAATGTGGTTAATTAGTAGTCTCAAAGACTACTCTTCATTATTTACATCTTATTGGCATTTTTAGGCATTAGGGCACACATGCATGTCTATGATGTCTCTCATACTAGTGAATGCATTATGCATTGAGAAAACAGTAACATGCAGTGTTGCATTGATCACCATAGCCTCTGGTCTCTATAGACATTAGGACACTTTTGATACTATAGATCATATTAGCCTATTTGTCTGCCTAGCACCTACTGTGTATTGGTAACTCATTATAATTAACCACATTGCGGTATGATTATCACATTTGACTTTTAGTAAAATTTAGGTTACCTTTTGCTTGCACTCATAGTTTGATATGTTCACTTTGGAGTTTATTGGACATTAATATTCATGTACCTATGGGAGCATATTGGATTGGCATCGCATTTTTATTGTGTTTTTTGTCTTTCATGTTTCAATTTTTCTAATAAAGTTTGTACTTTTATGGCATCATGCTTCCAAGGTCTTTTTTGATTTTTAAGTTTAAAAAGTATTGGTTCTCAAGCTGATAATTGTTTGCTAGATTATTGTCTAATCTATTCTCTAAGAAGGAGCTTAAAGGAAAAAAATCATCAAAGTTGTTTGATCCATGAATCGGCCAATAAATTTTGGAGTTCAATTAGAATTGGGATTTAAGCAGTCCTCCATATCATGCTGTTCACATTTTGGCATCATGAAATCAATATGACACCTAACAATTGATCAACAGTACCCCTCCACTGCAAGGCTTCAAGCAGAATGTTCTCAGAAGTGGCCACTGAGCTTAGAGAGTTACATCACCAGGTTGCAATAAAGAGATTGGAAGATTCACAGAAAGGAAGACAAGTGGGCATCCTTTGGCCACAACCCACACTGGTGATGACTACTTCATTGTGAATAATGCCCTTGATGAATGCCACACAACTCCAAGCATATTTAAGGGGGGTAAGAGGCACCCAAGTGTCACATCAGATCATTTGAAACCGTTTACATTAGTGTGGTCTGCATGCTAGATGACCTGCAAGGGTACCTGACCACACCATCAGGCATAGACACATGGGCCAAGGACTGGCTATGCTGAATGAAGGCCCAGTGGGTCTCAGTGTAGTTCACTGATGAAAGTCGATTCAAGCTGAACAGAAATGATGGCCACAAACGATGTTGGAGATGCCAAGGAGAGCACTATGCATCAGCCACTTTTGTCATCAGTGGTGGTGGTGGTGTTACTATGTGGGCAGGTGTGTCTAGTCAATGCAGAATTGCCCTATAGGCCGGAGTCACACTAACGATGAATACGGATGAGTGCTATGCGATAAAACATTGCCTAGCAGTCGGACCAGTATTAATCTATGGGGTAGCTCCCATGTTCGTTTTTTTTCCTCAGCCGTATTGTACGTGTGAGTGAAATCGCAGCATGCTGCGATTGTCACCGACACTCGGCCGAGTCTCAGCGCACTCGCACCCATATAAGTCTATGGGTGCGAGTGACACAGCGCACATCACTCAGATATCATCCGAGTGCTGTGCGATATACGCCGGCAATGGAGGAGATGGAGAAATTAGTTTCTCTGCCTCCTTCACAGCTGTGCTCCGATCCGCTCTGTGCGAGAGGCTCAGAGCACAGTCGCATTACACTCGGCTCCCGCACGCAGCAGAGCCCTAGCTTCTTCCGAGGGTGAAACGTGGTCGGCACGAGCTCAGTCTCTGGCATTGGTTGTGGTTCTGCGTCACTGCATGTACTGTTTTACACTTATGTTTACTCTTTGCTGGGAATCCCCTTTCTAATGAGTTACTGAGGAATTGTTCCTGGTATATGTTGAATCTTTACCGCATCTCTTGTTTAGTTATATATGTATAGAATGATTTATCTCACCTTTGCAGCAGCCTCTGGCTGGGGACATTTTGTAGCTCTATATTTCTATTTAGTATTGTAACTTTACTTTCTAACCAATAATTGATATTTACTGTATACTGTGATCCTGGTGTTGGTTAATTTAGGAGCTGCTCAATGACTATTCTCATCACATTTAGCTATAGATTCCCTACTGAGGGCCCCCCTATTGGACACTTTTTGTTCTTTTATCATTTTTTCTTATGTCTTGTATATTTTAATAATTTCCAATAAAGTCTTGTGCTTTTAAATTTCATGGTTCGCTTCTTTGGACCACGGATTTGGTAGGTCCGTTAGTGTTCGTAAACTCTGATCAAAGTCCGATCAGAGTCTGCAACTCTATTATATTATATATGTGTCTGCAGAACAGAAGCATATCTAAGAGGGAGCAGCTGGGGCATGTGCCCCGGGCGCAGTCTACAGGGGGGCAGCCCCCGGACTGGAAGTCGGCCGTTCTCTGAGCTGGCTGCCAAGCCGACAGTCAGCTCACAGAAGCTGCAGCGCACCGCCTCCCAGTGAACAATTGCTCTGACATCTTACAGAAGCAAGTACAATTGAAGCTCTGACCGCCATGTCAGAGCGACGCCAGCAGTGTGATCAGGACATGTGAACACGCTACTGATATGAGGGTCACATTTTGTGCAGGGAATATTGTGAGGGGCATTTTTTTATTCAGGGGGTCAGCATAGGGCAGATATTTTTATTCAGGAGTATTATACTGACACTGCTGTATTTAAGGCCAACGTGCGGAGAATTGCTGCACAGGACTGGAGAAGATGGAAGTCTGCAGAGATGAGCTGTGGATGAGGAAAGTCATCATGGGGTTTGGACAAAATGAAGATGAATGGAAAGACACATTGTCTCTGCAGTTGTTCATCTAAAAAGGTACCTGGATGTAAAAAAATGTTTGTGATACTAATGCTCATATTTTTATTTATGTTAGAATTAAAGGGGTTGTCCAAGTTTGTGATGAGACTGCCGGCTTGTGAATTATCACAGTGAGTACTGCACACTGTCAGGATTCTCTCGTGCTGGTGATTTGCATACATGCTGTCACGTGCTGACTAGACATGAGTGGCCTCACTCAATAAAAATTAAGTGAGCGAGGCCGGACATGTCTAGTCGGAATGTGGCCAGAAGTATACAAATCGCATACGTGTGCTCACATGACCTTGCACTCTTGCCACCGGCAAGGGATAGTCCTAAAAGTGTGCAGTGCTTGTGCTGTAAGTATTCAGAAGCCTGCAGCCACATAGAGTAACTGCAGACTTTCATCTCAAACCTGGACAAGCTCTTTAATTATAAACTAAAGCCCTGTATCATTCCAATCCTAACAGCGAGTCCTATACTCACTGTCTTGATTCAGCTCCGCTTACAGGTTCCAACCACTTCACTCATGCGATTTTCATGCTTTTGTTCATGTGACAACAAGCGTTTCTTCCTGCTTCTCTCAGTTTTTCACTGAAGACTAAGAGAATTATTGAGAGCAGCCCGTCGGCACGTGACTAAGTGTGCAAATCGTATATATGCTTGGGGGGGAGTGGCGCCAAACTGAATTCTTGCCCCAGGTGCCAGAAAACCTAGACACATCTCTGCTGCAGAAGCAGGGGCCACTTTGTTTATAGGTAATTGTCCCGTTTGTGGCCTTAACTCCTGCCTTGCATAGATGTTTAGAAGCCTTGTGGTGCATTCAGTTACCCGATGTGCAGCCTATCCTCACTGGTAGACTCGGCTTTAGATGTTCAATGAACGATCTGTAATAAATCACTCAGTGTGCATAGGCTGCCAATATTCATGACAGCATGTCAGAACATGTCCTGTTTACACAGGATGATGTGCAGTCAAGAACAATGATCTTTTAGTGCGGCACAAAAGATAATTTCACCTGATAAACGAGCGTTTTGCTCATTCATTGGATGTTCGCCGGCATGACTAGACGGCACAATTATTGTGAACGAGCATCCCTAGGACACTTGTTTGCAATAATCTTGAAGAGTATATGCACCTTTGGCAGCAGACTATCTATTACGTACTGTATTAGATCAGAAAAGTATTCATGGCATTATTATTATTATTATTATACATTTATATAGCGCCATTTATTCCATGGTGCTTTACATATGAAAAGGGAAAAATATAGACAGGTACAGTTAACATGTGCTGGACAAGGGACACACAAGTACAGAAGGAGAGAGGACCCTGCCCGCGAGGGCTCACAGTCTGCAGGGATGGGTGAGAATACACTAGGAGAGGGTAGAGCTGGTCGTGCGATGGTTCAGTACACTGAGGATCATTGCAGGTTGTAGGCTTGTCGGAACAGGTGGGTCTTCAGGTTTTTCTTGAAGGTCTCCGTTGTTGGTGAAAGTCTGATGTTTTGCGGCAGGGAGTTCCAGAGTATGGGGGAAGCCCGGGAGAAGTCTTGTATGCGGTTGTGGGAAGAAGAGATGAGGAGGGAGTCGAGAAGGAGATCTTGAGAGGATCGAAGGTTGCGTGTAGGTAGGTAGCGGGAGACCATGTCACAGATGTATGGAGGAGAAAGGTTGTGGATGGCTTTGTATGTCATGGTTAAGGTTTTGAACTGGAGCCTCTGGGCAATAGGAAGCCAGTGAAGGGCCTGGCAAAGGGGGGAGGCTGGGGAATAGCGGGGAGACAGGTGGATTAGTCGTGCAGCAGAATGTAGGATGGATTCATTATATTGTAAACTCCTAGAAGCAGGGTGTAGATTAGTCTATAAACTCTCAGGAGGAACCTGTATAGTGTATATTAGACTGTAAACTCCTAGGAAAAGGGTGTATATTAGTCTGCATGCTCTCAGGAGCGGTCTGGATAGTGTATATTAGCCTGTAGGCTCCCAGGAGCTGGGTGTATATTAGTCTGTAAGCTCTCAGGAGCAGCCTGTATAGTATAGATTAGACTGTAAGTTCCTAGGAGCAGGGTGTATATCGGTGTGTATGCGCTCAGGAGCAGCCTGTATAGTGTATATTAGACTGTAAGTTCCTAGGAGCAAGGTGTATATCAGTGTGTATGCTCTTAGGAGCAGCCTGTATAGTGTATATTAGACTGTAAGTTCCTAGGAGCAGTGTGTATATCAGTGTGTATGCTCTCAGGAGCAGCCAGTATAGTGTATATTAGACTGTAAACTCCTAGGAGCAGAGTGTATATTAGTTTGTATGCTCTCAGGAGCAGCCAGCATAGTGTATGTTAGACCGTAAACTCCTAGGAGCAGGGTGTAGATTAGTTTGTATGCTCTCAGGAGCAGCCAGTACTATTATGTTTTGGTAGCTGACGAGGCAGGAGCAAAAAAATGCATAGGCAGCCTAACACTAGAGAGGTTGGAAACTAATAGGTT
>VIAB01007298.1:40468-50485 GCA_009801035.1 Oophaga pumilio | reverse complement strand
GGCTCAGTGCCGAGTACCCCATAAGCCCTGGTTCGTGCGACTCACTTACCTTGTAAAGACATTGTCTCCCAACAGAAAGTAAAGGGTCTTCAAATGCAGGGCAGGTTTCTAGAGTCGGTGGCAGCTCGATTCTGAAAAGATATGGGCAATAATGCCAAACTCTCATACTGTAACATTTACTGCAGATTATCCTGCAAAGTAACTATCAAACTATAACATTATGTTGAAACAATATTCTACAGACTCTGTATAACATTATTATTTATTAATATTATTTTGCTGCAAGTCTCCGAATATTAAAGTTATGATTCTAGTTAAACAAATCTATCTTTAAGGGAAAATTATTAGATAATTTCTTTAAAAACTTGTTTTTTAGTAAACTTTATAGTGAGTTTCCACTTATTTATACTTACATGGTATCAACGTATGGTCTTTTGTTTCCAGACGTTAGTAGAATCACCACGAAAATTGTCATAAAGAAAAGAGCTAGAACTGCTCCTATTATTGTCCCAGCTGCCACCAAGGAAGATGTGTCTTTTATTGGATAATCTATAGAGTAACAAGGTATGGGTCATGGGTATAATTCATATCAAAAGCTTTAATACCACTTGTTTTTTTTATTGAGTCACATTGAAGGGAATCTGTCATCAGGTTTTTGCCATCAAATGTAAGAGCAGCATAAGATAGAGACAGAAACCCCAATTCCAGAGATGTATCACTTACTGGGCCGCTTGCTGTAGTTTTTATAAAATAATTGTTCTATCCACAGGAAATCTGATGCAAAGTAGTCAAACCTCACCCCCACCACTGATTAGCAGCTTTCTGCTTAAGCACAGTGTACTCAGAAAGCTGCAAATCAGTAGTGTGGGCGGGGTTATACAGAGTTCAATATTCTGAGAATTGATAGATCTGCAGCAGATAAAACAGTAGCACCCAGTAAACTAAATTATACAACACTGAAATCAGAATCTCTGCCCCTACATCATGCTCCTCTCAGATGGGGTAGCAAAATCTGGTGACAGATTCCCTTTAAAGCACCACTCCAACTTTTGTTTTACCCAGCGCTGACGTGGTGCCTTAAATCTAAGCCCCCTGCCCCTGATCATAAAGTTGTCTTCACAATTATTTTGGTGCCACTTCGGTCCCCCTGCGCCATCTTGTGACATAGACTCATAGACTTGTATTGAGAGAGTGTGATGTAGCTTCTGATTTCTGGCCAGTCCAAAGCTACGCCGCAAGCTCTCAATACAAGTATATGAGCGCCAGAATGAGGCTCTCATAGACTTGTATTGAAAAGTGACCTCGGCACAGCTCCATGAAACATTGGAGCTGCAAGCAGGTTACTTTTCACTAGAGACTGACCGTAGCGACACTGGAAACGGATGAAGGCAGCAGCAGGTGAGTATCAGACAGGGGGCAGGGGACTAATTTTTAAAGCACCACTCCAATAAAATAAAAAAGCAGTACTGAAGTGGCGCTTTAAGCATTGCATTGGTTGTTGCACCTTCATATTAGTATTCTCAAGTTTGGAAGAAATCCATGGGATCGGCAATAACTTCCTGATCATTGGGGGTCTGACCAATAGGACCCCCACAAGGAACAACCCAATGTGAATGGAGCAGTGGTCGATCACACCCCATTCATTCTTGTGGGAGTGCCAAAGACCAGCTGAGCACAGCACTCAACCATATCAGCTAAGAATGAGATAGTGTGGCACCCCACAGTCCGGATACCATGGTGACATTGCCTCCCTCTGCAGGGTGATGTCATGCCTGGAAGCAGGAAAAGGTCCCCCATGCCAGGTAATACACAGCATGTAACACAATTTCTGCTCCTGGCCAGAAGAGGGAGCTTTGAACCCGACTTCAGGGGAGCTGATCTCTATGGTTAGGAGGGGGAGTTAGGTTGGTTGGCAGTTAGACTGAGGAGAGGGAAGAGAGAGGAGCAGAGACAAGGGCTCTGGGGAATTGCAGCTGCGTCAGAGCTGATCCCGGAGCGAAGCTCTGATAAAAAGGACGCTAGAGTCCTGGGCTGTACGGGTGCTGTACGCCCCGACAGCCAAATCTGGAGGGCAGGGGACTGCAAGCTCCCTGGCAACACTGAACACCTGGAGGCACCGCAGCAGACCAAGAGCCCAGGGCTGCCAGTGAACAGACAGTGCCTGTGATAGGCTCAAGCTTTTTGCCATACACGTTAAAGCGAACAAGCAGGAGAGGGTCGCAGCTTAGCTACAAGCAGCAGGGACCAGAAAAGAGAGTGCAGCAGGAAGGCCTCCAACCCCACCTGGCAGGGTGGACCCCCTGAATGCTTCCAGGATAGCCGGACTCCTGCTATCATCTGTAACTAGTTCCCTGGATTGCATTTTCATCTACCAAGAAGTAAAAGATAAAGAAAACTGCACTTTTCTGTGTCCCTTGCTTATTGTCTACACCTCAACGTTCACCATCACCTGAACAGACTGTTATATCTGCCCTGGGGCCCCGCTCTACCTGTGGGGAGCTAGACCATCTTTGCTGCGTCACCATCTGCCCCAGTGGATCTGAATCTCAGCGTCGGTCATCTTATTGCCGAACACCACGGGTGGCGTCACAAACTATTCCCCTATAAACTTTTTCCCCTTTACATCATCATTTGATTCTTAATTTTATTGGATGACCAGGGCCACGGATCGGGTCACTGTTGCCGTGACAATTCCCCTCAAGAACCCATCTGACCCGGGTCCGAGTATCCCACGGCCCTAGGGGGCGCTCCATTTTAGCGTCACGAACAGGATCTCGCAGCTCGGTATTACCGGGTACTGTGTGCCATAGACGGCACACGGGAAGCAGAGAGAGGAGTGCCGTCATGGGCGGAACCCAGAAAAAGTAGCGTGAAGTGAAGCTCTTGCAGCGCTCTGTCGTCAGCGGGTGAAAAACAGGAAGCCCCGACTTGGAGACCGGAAGGAGATCATCCAGCCCGCCGGCGGAGCAGCCGCTGATTACGAAAAACAGAGCCTAGCTGAGGTTCACTGGGGGGGGGGAGAACATGTCCAATCCAAGTGGAGATCCAGCGGCGGACGCAGCCGCAGCCCCCATAGTGCAGCAAGATCCAGCGGCGGCCGCAGCCTCCATGATGCCGCTGTCAATGCCGTACATACCAGGAGCAGCCTGGTTACCCCAATACTCAGGGGAGTTGCACACCCTGAGCGATTTCAAGGAAAGACTATGTAGTTTGTTCAAAGTGTATCCCCTGTCTGAGAGTCAAAAAGTCAGCATCCTCATTGGTCAATTAACTGGTGCGGCCCAGAGGGAAGTAAAGTCCTGGCCCGACACTGATAAAGGAACTGTCAAGCAAATCTTGGCCAGGTTGAAGAACACCTTTGACACCCGCACTGCACTGCAGCAGAGATAAAAATGAGATTCTTTGGGTGCAAACAAAGGGTGCAGGACAGTATACGGGACTATACTCTTAACCTCCAGGAGGCACTACGGGCCATGAAGCAAGTTGACCCTGACAGTGTGCAAGACGAGGATAAGTTGCTAACGGAGCAGTTTATAGAGGGTCTAACAATCAAAGGACACAGCTGCGCATTATGGCCCTACAAAATCCTGACCTGGACTTTGCGCATTTTAAGGATAGAGCCATCCGGGTGCTCAGTGAACCAAATACTAGCGGCATAGCGCCCCCTAGGCACCCAGCAACTACATATCAGCAGGAGGCCGCATCCTTTTCCCGGACCCCATTGGGGCCGATGCGTCGACCCAAGATAATGACTCCTCTGCAGACCTATGTTTCCAGGTCCAGGAGCTGACTAAAAGTGTGGCTGCACTAAACAAAACTGTGCAGTCTATGCAAGTGTCCTCAAAGGAGAAAATCCAGTTGGCCTCCAGTCCAGATGACGTCCTGTGGTGACAACAGAGGAGAATCCCACCGATCAGAGGGAGAGACAGCGATCGCTACGACCAGGACGGACAGCCCATCTCTCGCCACTGCAACAAGGTGGGGCACATCGCAAGATTCTGCAATTTAAACGAGCAACTGTTGGGCAAGAGGGCCAAACCCCAGGAGTAAGACGACCAGACCCAGAAAGCTGGCGAGACAAGTACGTGGGAGGACGGCCAGTCCTGCCCGTCGTGATTGATGGCTTCCCGATGAACACCTTACTGGACACCGGCTCCTAGGTGACAACGATGTCATAAGTCTTCTTTAAGCGGTACTGGGCTGGTTCAGACATTACTCGCAACCCAGATGAACACCTTGCTATCTTTGCCAGCAATGGTCAGCCCTTGCCTCAGATGGGGTTTAAAGAGGTGACCATTAAGATTTGCCTAGTAGAATTGCAGTCGCAAGGTTTGATTATAATTGATATTGATATACGAGAATGCCATCCTATGATTACTTTAGGCATCAATGTAATAGGAAATTGTCTCGCAGAAATTAGTTTTGCTGCAACAGATAGCCAAGACCGCCAGTTCCAGTCAGAAGCGCGTCCTGCAAAAGGAGATCAGGGCCCTTATGCAGAGACAACAGATGAGCTGTCTGGTGCAGTGTCAGAGTGAGTAATCCATTCCCCATTGCAATACCCTCTAGGAGTGAAATGTTAATCTGGTCTCGGGCAGCAATAGGCTTCAAGGGTCAAGATTACCAGGTCCTGGTAGAACCCGTGTACTCTGACAGTAGGCCCACCATCCTGACAGCCAGAGGGGTAGTCGATGTCCGCAAGGGGAGTGTACCGATACGCATCCTGAATTGTGGGGAGAAAAAAGTCAATTTACCCCGGTATGCCACCCTTGCTAAGCTGTTCACTGTCAGTAACAGTGCAATAGAGGCAGCAGAACCCTTGCTTCCGTTCGACCAGGCGGAGGAGAGTGGCTCTGAGGGACAGCTGATGATTGGTGCCAGAAGCTACACGTAGGCACTGACTCCACCCCTTCGCACCAAAAGCATGGGGTTTACCGTGTGGTTTGAGAATATGAGCAGGTCTTCAGCAAACACCCTCTAGACTTTGGGCAGGTAAAAGGGGTCCAACACCATATCCCCACCGGAGATCATCTGCCCATTAAAGAGAGGTACTGACCTGTACCCCCAGCTCACTATCAATGGGCCAAGGGTATGTTATGGGAGATGAAGGAGGCTGGGGTAATCAGAGATAGTTGTAGCCCCTGGGCAGCTCCATTAGTCCTCATCAAAAGGAAAGATGGCACCATGAGAATGTGTGTGTTGACTACAGGTAGATTAACCGCATTACACATAAGGATGCCTACCCGTTACCCAGAATTGAGGAATCATTAGCTGCACTAAGATCCGCTAACTGTTTCTCTACTTTAGATCTCACCAGTGGGTAATGGCAGGTTCCCGTGGCAGAAGCAGACCAAGAGAAGACAGCGTTTATTACGACACCAATGGGCCTCTGTGAGTTCAACTTCCAGGCATTCTGGCTCTGTAGTGCACCGAGGACGTTACAGCGGTTAATGGAATGCAGCCTAGCACATAAAAATTTCGAAACCGTTTTGCTGTACCTGGATGACCTCATCGTCTTCTCCAAAACCTATGAAGACCACTTAAAGCACTTGGCCGAGGTGTTCGAAGCCCTGTCCGATTGTAGCCTGAAAGTGAAGCCATCCAAATGTCACCTTTTGAAGCCCAAGGTGCAGTATTTAGGACATGTAGTAAGCGCAAAAGATGTGGCACCAGACCCTGACAAAGTCACCGTCATCCGGGACTGGCAGAGACCCGACACCATTCATGAAGTACGGCAGTTTCTCGGGTTGGTAGGCTACTACTGGAGATTCATCAAGGGCTTCACCAAAATAGCTGAACCCCTGCAAGACCTTCTGGTGAACCAATTCAAGAAGGCCAAGAATAAGAGTCCTCCGTTCGAGTGGAACAACAGGATAGAAGAATCCTTCACCCGGTTGAAATTGGCTCTCATGGGAGATGAAGTCCTGGCCTACCCTGACTATGACCAACCATTTATACTTTACACTGACACCAGCAACATAGGATTGGGAGCAGTGCTGTCACAAGTCCAGAAAGGCAGAAAGAGAGTGATTGCTTATGCCAGCAGGAAGCTTCGTACCACTGAAAGGAACCCCACCAACTATAGTTCCTTTAAACTGGAGTTTTTCACCATAGTCTGGGCAGTAACGGAGTGCTCCAAGCACTACCTGGCTTCAGCGAAGTTTACCATTTATACGGACAATAATCCACTAACCCACTTTGTAATGGCAAAGCTGGGTGCGCTGGAGCAGCGATGAATGGCCCGGCTGTCCAACTACAAGGTTACCATCAAATACCGAGCGGGGCATAAGAACGCTAATGCTGATGCGCGTCCAGGATGCCCAACTTGTTGGAAAGGGGAGAAGATCCAGAAGAACTCGAAGAAATCGAGCTACCAGCCTTTCACCGCCCCAATAGAGCTCAGTCCTCCCAGGGAGTGAGGAACAAGCTCTACATCGTGCAAGAGGCCACGTTTAAGTCGTTGCCCCACCATGAGTGGGCAGAGATGCAGGATAGCGTCCCGGCAGTCCACCTAGTAAAGGAGTTGCTGACACAAGCTGACTCACACATTGGTCCAGATGCTCCGCAGGAAACACAAAAGTTGTGGAAGGAGAAGGGCAAGCTGTTCATCTAAGAGGGTAAGCTGTGTCGGAAGAACATCAACTCGCGCACACATGAACTGGTCTGGCAGGTGGTAGTCCCGAAGCGGGATGCACCAATGGTCTTGGAGGCGTACCACGATGGAGCAGGACACTTCGGGTGGAAGAAGTTGGAGGTCCTACTTCGTGAGAGATTCTATTGGGTTGACATAAGGAAAGCCATTGAGAAGTGGTGCAGCGAATGTGGCCTATGCAACCTGCGCAGGAAAGACCGTAACAGCCAGCGAACCCCGTTGCAGCCGATTATCGCGAAGCAGCCGCTTGAACTGGAAGCTTTGGATCATGTGAAGTTGACTCCAAGTAGGCCTAGCTACACTTATGCTCTAACCATCATTGACCATTGCTCGAGGTTCTTGGTAGTCGTGCCTGTCAAAGACCAAAAAGCGAAGACAGCAGCCAAAGCATTTCAAGAACACTTTTGTCGACCGCACGGTTATTCTGAACAAGTGCTCACCGATCAAGGCCCAGCCTTTGAGGCAGAAGTGTTCCAGGAGTTCTGTAACCTGTACGGCTGCAAGAAAATCAGGACGATGCCGTACCATCCGCAGACAAATGGCATGTGCGAGAAAATGAAACAGGTGGTAATTGACCTGTTGAAGACCTTGCCCCTGGAAGAGTGAAACCTGTTGCCAGAGAAGTTGCCAGATCTGGTAGATCTATACAATCATATCCCGGTAAACTCCACCAACTGCACCCCGGCCTACCTGATGAGGGCAAGACCTGGAAAGTTACCCATTGACTTGGACATGAGAGTTTTAACACTTGAAACGACATCACCAGATGCAGACTGGGATACAGAGCAGCAGCAACAATACCGCAAAGTGCAAGAATGTGTAGAAAAAAGTTTGTCCCAGGCAAGACAGAGGCAGGAAAGAAATTATAATCAGCCCGCCCCTGCAGTTCCCTTGCCACCTGGGGAACATGTACTCAAAAGGAAGAGACGAGTTCACAAACTAGACGACCAGTGGGAGGCTGAGCCATACACCGTTTTACCTTCAGATAATACCAAGGTGTGCCTCATCAGTAAAAATGGAGGAGAAACATCAGCGGCAGTGTCGAGGGATCATCTAAAACCATGCCCTGACCAACTAAAGGAAAGGATTGAAGACCAAGATATTCCTCAGCCAGTGGAAGAGGAATATCTTGGTCCAGTGGAAGAGGTGGAGGAAAAGATCAACACAGAACTTGGCGAGTTCCCTCCAAATTGGACAAGGGTGAACCAGGCCATAGTCGTGCCCGTGTTGACCTTTCCCCAGCTAGTAGTGCCAGAAAGAGAGCAGCAGATGCCACATCTGCAGTGGAACGCGAAAATCTGCCCCCTGCTACCGGTGAATCTGTCAGAACCATGGTGAGTCTAAGAAGTCACAGACGGCTACCCAGCTTACCAGTAAGGTGCAGACCTACCAGTATCACAGACACTAGTGAGTCCACAACATCAACAACACACCAGACCAAGCTACGTCATTAGAGATACCAGTACTGCGTAGATCCACCCGAGAGGTCAAGTCCCAGCCTGGTATAGGGACTAAAATGTAAATGTGTTGATAATGTAAATAAGTTAATAACATATATAATTGCAATTATATTATTATTAACTGTTAAGCATGAGAGCCTCCATAGACTTACTATACGAACTTTTAAGTATTTGTAATAACCCGTTGAAGGACAATTTGGCTACAGGACTATGTGTGCCAGGACATTACTTGTAAATATTTACCCTGATTTGGCCTTGAAAATAAGCTGCCGACGAAAACCAGGCCCGCTTACAGAGTGCGCTTCCCACCAACCAAACTCCAGGTACTCAGACAAAGACAATTCCTGGACAGCAGTGTAAGGACTAGGTGCTGCAGTAACTGTGTTATTGCTTTTCTTTTTCTTTTTTTGTAATTTTTTACATTTTTAAGTTTTGTAGATTTTCATTTATTGTTGTTATTGACTGTTCTTGTTATGTTTTCTCAGTCCAGGACGTACTGAAGTTAACTAGGGGGGAATGTGGCACCCCAGAGTCCGGTTGCCAAGGTGACATTGCCTCCCTCTGCAGGGTGATGTCATGCCTGGAAGCAGGAAGAGACCCTCATGCCAGGTAATACACAGAATGCAACACAATTCCTGCTCCAGGCCAGTAGGGTGAGCTCTGATCCCGACTTCAGGGGAGCTGCTCTCTCTGGTTAGGAGGGAGAGTTAGGTCGGTTGGCAGTTAGACTGAGGAGAGGGAAGAGAGAAGAGTGGAGACAAGGGCTCTGGGGAATTGCAGCTGCGTCAGAGCTGATCCCGGAGCGAAGTGCTGATAAAAAGGACATCAGAGTCCTGGGCTGTGTGGGTGCTGTACGCCCCGACAGCTGAATTTGGAGGGCAGGGGACTGCAAGCTCCATGGCCACACTGAATACCTGGAGGCACCACAGCAGACCAAGAGCCAAGGGCTTCCAGTGAACAGACAGTGCCTGTGATTGGCTCAAGATGTTTGCCATACAGGTTAAAGCCACCACGCTGGAAAGGGTCGCAGCTTAGCTACAGGCAGCAAGGACCAGAAAAGAGAGTGCCTCCAACCCCACCTGGCAGGGTGGACCCCCTGAATGCTTCCAGACTAGCCGGACTCCTGCTATCATCTGTAACTAGTACCCCGGATTGCATTTTCATCTACCAAGAAGTAAAAGATAAAGAAAACTGCACTTTTCTGTGTCCCTTGCTTTTTGTCTGCACCTCAACGTTCACCATCACCTGAACAGACATATCTGCCCTGGGGCTCACTTTACCTTTGGGAAGCTGGACCATCTTTGCTGCATCACCATCTGCCCCAGTGGATCTGAATCGCAGCGTCGGCCATCTTAAAGCCGAACACCACAGATGGCATCACAAACTATTCCACAATAAACTTTTTCCCCTTTCCATCATCATTTGATTCTTAATTTTATTGGACGCCCAGGACAATGGACCGGGTCACTGCTGCCGTGACAATTCCCCTGAAGAACCTAGCCAACCCGGGTCCGAGTACCCCACGGCCCCAGGGGGCGCTCCAATAGCACTATACTCGGCTGTTCTTCGGCATCATTATAAGAATAACTGGACAAGCAATGTGCATTGTCAATCACCACTCCATTCACACAGGGTCTGGTTCACAGGATTGGTGGTGATTCCAGTGGTAGAACCTCAAGTCATCAGGAAGTAATCCCAATGTAAGGGTATGTACAGTGACTGTTGTTTTACAGCCCCTGAAGATAACAGTCGTGCAAAGTGAATAGTGTCATGTGTTTTTGTACATGTATTGTGATATAGAAAGTGTGAACTATGTAATACGGCTTTAGGAATATAATGTGTAGTGATGCATAGTGTTTTAGGTAATGGTTAGTGTTGAGCGATACGATACTGCAAGTATCGGGT
>VIAB01007298.1:2096-20786 GCA_009801035.1 Oophaga pumilio | reverse complement strand
AACCCTTGACATGATCAGACCGGGAAAGAGAGACAGGATACAAACCCAGCCTGGATCATGACAAAAGTCCAATTGAACAACAAAACCAAAAGCAGAAAAGGACCCCTTAAAATGTAACTTTTATTAAAAAGTTTAAAAAATATCACAAGTGTAGGTTAGGGAGATATATCACATACAATGTCAAACAAGAAATATGACTATGAAAAAAAATAATTAAAAATAAGATAATAAATAATCTAAAATGAAAAAGTGACAAAAGTGAAAAAAAAGAAAAACAAAATGCCTCAATAGGGGAGCAGAAACCACCGAGGGAGCATAAGGAAATCACGATGTGTGGGCTAATATGTCCTAGAATTCCCAACTGGATGCCCTACCTACTGTATCTGTGGAAGTTGGCACCCTCATTTTCTACGGTTTGTCGTATAACATTGTTTTTTGAGAGCGACATTTGAGATTGTTCTTTGTTACCTACTGTGAGGCAGTAACCGGTGTCATATGCGAGGGTCACTATGTATCCCCCGGGATGAGGATGGAGTCCTATTAGATCCGCTGGAGTGTCTTGTGTTCACAGCAGGATGCCTGTGAGTCACAAGGCAGAGATAAAAGTGAGCATGGACCTGGTCAGGTTATTTGGCCAAGGCATTATTCAGTAAAACCTGGCATGGGCTTTTATTTTTGGAGCGATCTACAGGAGGGTAGTGGGGCGGGTCACTCCACTCCAGGGCTGGGTCTTATTAGAGGCCATGGCCACAGATTTCTGTTTAAACCCTGTAGTATGGGGTTTTTGGGTGTGTCAGTTTTGGTCTTGCAAGCGGACAGAGCAGTTGGTCTGCAGAGCACTCCCTGTGTGAGGCAACACAGGGCCACGTGGAGCCAAAAGGTCTGGCACCCTCTGCGTACACGACAGTACGGTAACTCATGGCAACTGGTCCCGGAATGTCTTTTGTGTTCCCGGCTGCGATCCGGAGGATACAGCGTACTGTGCACTGTGTGAGTTTTTGGACATTAAACACGTTTTGCTTTGAACTTACTTGGGTCACTGCGACATCACTGCACAGCGTGTACACCGCTGCATTACACTATTTAATCCCACAATTCTGAGTCATTTATATGGAATGGGGGCCTGTGATCGTATTCACACATGCTATATGGGGTGTTTCCTTGCTCTGATCGCTGGTACAACAGTGAGTGGTACTGGGATCTAACATTTCTAACTTTAGGTAACACTCTGGTTTAGGATTGGATTATTGCATTTATATTTACTATTATTATTATTATTCATTCATTTTTATAGCGCCATTTATTCCAAGGCGCTTTACATGTGAGAGGGGGCGAGTATAGACAAGTACAATAAATATGAGCAATACAGGACACACAAAAGTACAGAAGGAGAGAGGACCCTGCCCGCAAAGGCTCACAATCAATAGGGGATGGGTGAGGATACACTAGGAGAGGGTAGAACTGGTCGTGCGGCGGTTCAGTAGACTGAGGATCACTGCTGGTTGTAGGCTTGTTGGAAGAGGTAGGTCTTCAGGTTCTTTTTGAAGGTTTCCATGGTAGGCGCAAGTCTGATGTGTTGGGGTAGAGAGTTCCAGAGAATGGGGGAGGCACGGGAGAAGTCTTGTATGCGGTTGTGGGAAGAAGAGATAAGGGGAGAGTAGAGAAGGGGATCTTGAGAGGATCGAAGGTTGCGCGAGGGTAAGTAACGGGAGACCATGTCACAGATGTATGGAGGAGACAGGTTGTGGATGGCTTTGTATGTCATAGTTAAGGGTTTTGAACTGGTGCCTCTGGACGATAGGAAGCCAATGAAGGGCTTGGCATAGGGGAGAGGCTGGGGAATAACGGGGAGACAGGTGGATTAGTCGGGCAGCAGAATGTAGGATGGATTGGAGTGGTGCCAGGGTGCTGGAGGGGAGGCCAGAGAGTAGGAGGTTGCAGTAGTCAAGGCGGGAGATGATAAGGGCATGCACTAGTGTTTTTGTGCTGTCGTGGTCAAGGAATGCACGGATCCGGGAAATATTTTTGAGTTTGAGACGGCAGGAGGAGGCTAGGGTTTGGATATGTGGCTTGAAAGAAAGGGCAGAGTCGAGGATCACCCCGAGGCATCGAGCATGCGGGACCGGGGAAAGTGAGCAGCTGTTGACATTGAGGGATAGGTCTGGTGGAGGTGTAGAGTGAGATGGGGGAAGATGATGAATTCTGTTTTGTTCTGTTTTCATTTTTTAAGGCATCAGGAAAAGGCGATCCCCAAAAGGAAGACAAGGAGAGGCGGACAGCACACCAGGCGCATCTCAGACAACGATGCAGACAAAATCCCAGGTAGGGATGCATTTTTAGTCATTAACATTTCTTCCAAGACTTTGAGCCCGATTCAGATGTCTCTCCTGCAAAAGGGACTTTCTTTTTGTCCAACTTATAGATTGGATACGTTTCAGCTAGATATGGACGTACAACGATTTTATAGATTATTAAGGTTAAAAGTATTTTTTGGTAATACTGATAATACCGATTTGTCTGTTTCTTCCTCTCCTGTCTCCACACCTATTAACTTGAAAAATCTTGGTATTAGGACTAAGAGTAATTTTATGCCTCCAAAAAACAATCATCCGGTCGAGACCTTTATTGAACTTATCAGTAGGGATGTTGAACATTTTAAACAGGTTATCACGAGAGATAAACTACATTGCCCTTCTAACATGTCTAATCTAGAACAACAGGCCTTACAAATCCCTTATTAAAGAGAAGGAACTTAGGGCCCCGTCACACATAGTGACACACCAGCGATCCCAACAACGATATGAACTTGTCAGGAGCGATCTCAGCAGCGATCAGGACAGCGACTATGCGGATAACAAGCGATGCACGTCGCTTAGTTATCCGCAGTGTACCTTAGATACCAGCGCCCTGGTGCAGGGAGCTGGTAACCAAGCGGCGCCTAGAAACCCGATGTGTACCTTGGTTATCAGCTCCTCTGCACCAGCGCGCTGGTATCTAATGTACACATCAGGTTTCTAGGCGCCTAGAAATGAGATGTGTACCTTGGTTACCAGCTCCAGCTCGCTGATCACTGGTCTCCCGCCTGTCACACGCAGCGATGCGTGCTGGCCAGCGGGAGACCAACGATCAAAAAAATGTCCAGGACATTCAGCGACGATCAGCAATACCCAGCAGGGGGGCTGATAGTCGCTGCGTGTCACACACAGAGGTATCGCTGGGGAGATCGCTGTTGCGTCACAAAACTTGTGACTCAGCAGCGATCTTGCTAGCGATCTCGCTATGTGAGACGGGGGCTTTATAGTGAAACCTGCAGACAAGGGTGGAGTTATAGTGATCATGGATCAGAGGGATTATTTGGCTGAGATCCGCAGACAATTATCTGATACTCTTGTCTACGAACATCTTTCCACTAATCCCACCTTCTCCATTGCAGCAAAAATCAGACGGACTTTTGAACCTTATTTAGAAAATAACACCATAGACAAAAAAGTCTATGAGTTCTTGATTAATCATCATCCTATTACTCTCGTTTTTTATGTTCTTCCAAAAATACATAAACGGCTTGACCAACCCCCACGGCATCCAATAGTTGCATCTACTGACTTTCTATTATCCCCCCTCTCTAGACTGCTTGAGAAGATCCTTACTCCACAAATTAAGACTATGAAATCTTTTATTCTGGACACAGGCGACTTCATCAGCATGATTAAAGAGGTGAAACAGGTCCCCTGTGACTCATATCTAGTCACATGGGATGTCAGAAGCTTGTACACCTCGATACAACACGATAAAAGTTTAGTAGCAGTTAGGGAACTGCTTGACATAGCTCAGTTGTACTTGAAACGGAAGACAATGTATGTGACTGTATGCTTATTTTTTTCTCTCTTTTCCTTTTTTCCTTTGTTTTCATTTCTCCTGTATCTCAGCCTCTGGACTCTGTATTAGATTGAACTAATGCATTTTTTTCACAAATTGAGAACACATCAGCTCTAAATAGCACACTGCTTGACTGATCTGTGTTACGGCCACTGTCACGCCTTAGGATACT
The DNA here is from genome assembly GCA_009801035.1 of Oophaga pumilio. NCBI lineage: Eukaryota > Metazoa > Chordata > Amphibia > Anura > Dendrobatidae > Oophaga > Oophaga pumilio. The sequence goes on along the minus strand of VIAB01007298.1, from coordinate 16,738 downwards.
CATCTCTCCGTTCCAGCGCCACAGCCTCTCTCCGGCCGACAGCCGGCGCCGTCCTGCTCCTGCTCTCTCTGGTCCGCGGCCGACAGTGTCACTGCACTCTATGCTCATGCGCCGTAGAGTGCCTCCTTGAGCTCCGGTGGTGCCCTGACCCGGAAGCACAGCCGGACCAATGGGAGGTTACAACTCTGTATATCAGGCCGCCCTCCTGTAATGGAGGCACCTGATTTTCGTGTGTGTTCTCTGCATGTTAGGCTTGTTACTTGTTTTGCTCTGTGGTTACTCTACTCTGCTTGTGTCCCTGCAGTTCCTGCTCCAGTCCTGCTTCCTGTGTCCCAGCTCATTTTTCTACCCGTGCCCTGCTCCATCCTGGTGTTCCTTGCTCTACTGCCTGCAGTCCTACTCCAGTCCTGTCTCCTGCTTTCCCGTAGTCACCTTCCGCAGTCCTGTTCCAGTCCTGTCTCCCGTGTCCTGCTCCGTCCTGTTGTCCCGTGGTCCCCTTCCGCAGTCCTGATCCAGTCCTGTCTCCCTTGTCCTGCTCAGTTCTGTTGTTCCGGGCTTCCCAGCCTGCAGTCCTACTCCGGTCCTGTCTCCTGCTGTCCCGTGGTCCCCTTCCGTGGTCCTCGCTCATAGTCCTACTCCAGTCCCTTCCCTCTCCGCTCCGCCTTGGTGCTCAGTACCCTGTCTGTCCCGTAGAGGGGCCTTCCTGATTCCCAAGAGAGCCGCCCCTCTTGGTCACCGGCTATCGTGGTACTCGAACCTCTGGGCCTGCTCCTAATGATCCCTGTATAGGGGTCGGCTCCACCTGGTTGCTCGTCCGGAGGCCCCTCGGTGCCACGATCCAGATTGTCCACTCCTGGAGGCTTGCCTCGCCGAGTCAAGGTGCTAACAGTAAGATCATGTCATGGATCCCGCCGGTGCCTTTGCTACCGCCCAAAAAGAGTTGCTGTTTTTGCGGGAGAACCAGGGATGCATATTGTCCATTGTGAAGTCCATGGACTCTCATCTGTCGGCCCTACAGGCCGCTGATCCGGGAACTTCTACCCAGCTAGCCAGTCTTCAACAGGAGCTGGGTCAGCAGCATGATACTCAGGCCCAAATCTTAACCTATATGGCTTCCGTCGATGACCGTTTGGTGGCGACCCTAAACTCTGCAGGGGGTTCTTAAACCAGTTTGAATTATGACCTCAGCAATACCCCTCTGACTGGGCCAAAGTGGCCTTCATTATGTCCCATCTTGAGGGGGAGGCCATGTCTTGGCTGAACCCTCTCTGGGACGGGACAATCCCATACTTTCGAGCCTTCCAGTCTTTTTGGATACTTTTCGCAGGGTCTTTGATGAGCCTGGCCGGTTAGCCTCTCTTACCGAGTCCCTCTTTAATCTCCACCAGGGTGCCCTCACGGTCGGACAATATGCTATCCGCTTCCGTACTCTTTCTTCTGAGCTTGGTTGGCATAACGCGGCACTGGTAGGGGCATTTTGGCGTGGTCTCTTGGGCAGGATAAAGGATGAGCTCGTGGTTCGCGATACCCCAACTACTCTGGAAGACCTTATCTCTCTGGCCACTCACATAGATCTACGGTTCCAGGAGCGCACCCGGGAGTCGGCTAGAGACAGGAGGTCCATTAGGCTGGTTCTTTCCGCCAATATATCCTCTAGTCCACGTCCAGCCGGGACTCCCTCTGCTTCCCCTGCCGAACCCATGCAGATAGATTGTCTCAAGTTATCTGAGTCACGTCGGAGGGAGAGAAGGGCGCAAGGCCTGTGTTTCTATTGCGGAGGGACGTCACATTTCCTCCATTCTTGCCCTGAGATACCGGGAAACTAATCCACCTAGGTCAGGTAAGAGAGGCCTCCCTAGGTGTTACTATTTCCTCTCAACCCCTCACTATGTCTGTTTTAGTTTTGGGTCGGAGACGTGGGTCCGAGGTCGCCTACGTGGATTCGGGCTCGGCAGGTAACTTTATCCGGCACGAAGAGGAAAACAAATACCAGATTCCTGTGGTTACCCTATTAAATCCTCAATCAATTGCTTTGGTGGATGGAAGACCGCTACAGGAGAACATCACTATGGTCACGGAAGAGGTGGAGTTGCAAGTCGGAGCCTTACATCGTGAAAAGGTGGCCTTTTATGTATTACCTAATTTGTCTCATGGGGTACTACTTGGACTCCAGTGGCTAAGGATACACCAGCCGGTTTTCGACTGTTCGACAGGCGAAGTTCTCCGCTGGGGACACTAGTGCCATGGTCGGTGCTTGAATTCCCTTCGTTTTACTGCTCCTTCATGGCTGCCTCCTGATCTCTCGGGATTTCCTTCAGCCTACTGCTCCTACGCCGACGTCTTTGACAAGAAGGAAGCAGAGATCCTTCCACCGCACCGTCCTTTTGACGGCCCGATTGAACTAATTCCTGGCTCGACTCCTCCAAGGGGTAGGATCTACGCACCACGTCTGAGTACATCCAGGAGAATCTTGACAAAGGTTTTATACGGAGTTCTCTTCTCCCGCTGGAGCCGGGTTTTTCATTGTTAAGAAAAAGGACGGATCTCTGCGGCCGTGCATTGACTGCAGAGGCTTGAATGATATCACAATCAAGAATAGGTAACCTCTTCCACTCATTCCGGAGTTATTTGATCGCCTCAGAGGGGCTCGGATCTTCTCCAAGTTAGACCTTAGAGGAGCCTATAATCTGATCCGAATTCGCACTGGTGACGAGTGGAAGACCGCCTTTAACACTCGAGACGGCCATTACGAGTACCTAGCCATGCCCTTTGGGCTCTGCAATGCTCCCGCGGTGTTTCAAGAATTTGTCAATGACATTTTCAGGGACCTCTTGTATTCCTGTGTTGTGTACTTGGATGACATCCTTGTATTCTCTCCGGATCTTTCTTCCCATAAAAGATGTGTTCGCTAGGTACTACAGCGTCTTCGGGAGAATCGCTTGTACGCTAAAATTGAAAAGTGTCTTTTTGAACAGACTTCTTTACCATTTCTGGGCTACATTATCTCTGACGCTGGATTGAGGATGGATCCCGAAAAGCTGTCCGCCATTCTTAAATGGCCTCGTCCCGTTGGCATAAGAGCTATACAATGGTTTCTCGGATTTGCCAATTATTACAGGCAATTCATTCCTCATTTTTCCTCGATTACCAAGCCTATTTCTATCCTTACCCGAAAAGGGACGAACCCCAACTCCTTAACTATGGAGGCAGAAGAGGCCTGTCTGACTCTAAAACAGGCTTTTTCTACAGCTTCGGTGTTGCATCGTCCCAAGGACAGCAAACCCTTCGTGCTTGAAGTGGATGACTCCTCCACAGGAGCCGGGGCTGTGCTGTCCCAGAAATCCACCTCTTGTAGACTGCTTCACTGGGGATTCTTTTCTAAGGCTTTTTCCCCATCAGAATGCAATTATTCGATCGGCGACCGTGAACTGTTAGCCATCAAATTGGCTCTGGAAGAATGGCATCACCTTCTGGAGGGAGCTGTCCATCCCTTTGTAATTTACTCTGACCACAAAAACTTGGCCTATCTCCAGTCCGCCCAGAGACTCAATCCTCGAAAGGCCAGGTGGTCCTTATTCTTTGCCTGCTTTTATTTCGAGCTCCATTTTTGCCCTGGCAACAAGAATACTAAAGCCGATGCTTTATCCAGGACAGTGGAAGAGCCTTCACACATTTTTGAACCAGCTAAAATCATCACCGTGGCTCCTGTGAATCTGCTTTCTCCACCTCCAGGCAAGACTCTCGTGTCTGAGGATGTCAAAAGAAGGGTCTTACTCTGGGGTCATTCCTCCAAACTGGCTGGTCATGCCAGAGCAAGGAAGACGTTCACTCCCATTTCTTGTCACTACTGGTGACCTACTCTTCGCCAAGACGTGGTTCACTTCATTGCCTCTTGTCCTTCCTGTGCAGAAAACAAAGTACCACGACAGCCTTCCTCTGGCTTGTTGCTTCCATTGCCAGTCCCTGTGGTGACCTGGGAACACATTGCCATGGATTTCATCACCGACCTACCACGTTCATCCAGTTGTACTGTGATCCTGGTGGTGGTCAACTGCTTTTCCAAGATGGCACATTTTATCCCTTTGATCGGACTTCCTTCAGCTCCTGAGCTAGCCAAGGTCTTCATCCATCAGATCTTCAAACTCCATCTACTACCTCTACGTATAGTGTCTGATCTGACCAAGGAGTTCAATTTACTTACAGGTTCTGGCGGGCACTTTGCAAGCTCATGGATATATCACTAAATTTCTCCTCCACTTACCATCCACAGTCTAACGGTCAGGTGGAGCGAACCAGGCGTTGACTGGGTACCTGCGTCACTTTTCCAACGCCCACCAAAATAACTGAGTTGACCTACTTTCCTGGGCTGAGTTCACCTGCAACAACCATACTATTGAATCCTCAACCAAGTCTCCATTTTTTATTTTGTTTGGCTGTCATTCTGGTGTTCCGCTTCCTTTAATCCCAACTTCAGAGGTACCCACGGCCAACTCCTTGTCCTCGGAATTTTCCAAAATCTGGGCCGAGACCAACACGGCACTCAAGAAAGTCAGTGATTGGATGAAGAGTCACGCCGACAAGAGGAGACTGGATCCTCCACCGTATCGTACCAGGGAAAAAGTCTGTCTCTCATCCAAGTATATCCGGCTAAAGATGCTGTCATACAAGTTGGGTCAGCGGTACATCGGTCCTTTTGAAGTCCTTGGACGTGTCAATCATGTCGCCTAGAAGTTGAGGGTGCCTGCTTCGCTCCGAATCCCGAACATCTTCCATGTCTCTTTCCTGAAACCTGTGGCACTGAATAAGTTCCATTCCGCACCTGATCCTGTTTCTCAAACGGTTGGTACCGACAATATCTTCGAGGTAAGAGATATTCTTGCCATGAGGAGGGTCAGAGGGAAGACCTTTTTCCTTATTGACTGGAGGAGCTTTGGGCCTGAGGAGAGATCCTGGGAACCTCGAGGGAATATCAATGCTCCCTGCATTCTCAGGAGATTTATTGCCAATCTCAGGGGAGGGTGGCTTAAGGGAGGGGGTTCTGTTACGGCCGCTGTCACGCCTCGGGATACTCACCTCTCTGTTCCAGCGCCGAAGCCTCTCTCCAGCCGACAGCCATGCCATCCTGCTCCTGCTCTCTCTGGTCCGCGGCCGACAGCGTCACTGCATGCTATGCGCATGTGCCGTAGACCGCGTCTCCCTCTGCCTCCTTGAGCTCCGGCGGTGCCATGACCCGGAAGCACCGCCGGACCAATGGGAGGTTACAGCTCTGTATATCAGGCCGCCCTCCTGTAATGGAGGCGCCTGATCTTCATGTGTGTTCTCTGCACGTTAGGCTTGTTACTTGTTTTGCTCTGTGGTTACTCTACCCTGCTCCAGTCCTGCCTCCTGTGTCCCTGCTCGTCTTGCTACCCGTGCCCTGCTCAGTTCTGTTATTCCGTGCTTCCCTGCCTGCAGTCCTACTCTTGTCCTGTCTCCTGCTGTCCCGTGGTCCCCTTCCGCAGTCCTGTCCCAGTTCTGTCTTCCGTGTCCTGTTTCCATCCTGTTGTCCCGTGGTCCTCGCTCATAGTTCTACTCCAGTCCCTTCCCTCTCCACTCCGCCTTGGTGCTCAGTACCCTGTCTGTCCAGTAGAGGGGCCTTCCTGCTTCCTAAGAGCGCCGCCCCTCTTGGTCACCGGCTATCGTGGTACTCGAGCCTCTGGGCCTGCTCCTAACAATCCCTGTATAGATGTCGGCTCCACCTGGTTGCTGGCCTGAGGCCCCTCGGTGCCACGATCCAGAGGGTCCACTCCTGGAGGCTTGCCTCGCCGAGCCAGGGTGCTAACAAGCTGTTTCCACTAATTGATATGTACATGCAATATGTATTACGTTTATTTTTTATTTTTATTTATTATTCTGTCTGATGTATGTGATATATTAAGGTCTCGATCCGTGTATTGAACTTATACTGACAGTTTTTTATATTTATTATTTGTAGTTCTGATGAAGGCCTAGCTTGGTCCGAAACGTCAACATTTATATATAGTAGATAGAAAAATATTAATAAAATATTCTCTAATTTTTCTGCATTAAATTTGGAGTGCCAAATTGATTTTAGACTATTTGGAGCGGTATCCTATTCGTGCACCCAGTAATCAGTGGTGTGCCGCGCAGCCTTTTTGATACGTGGAACTGGAAACTTGGCACAGATCAGATGCTAGTTCTTCTGTACCTTTCTGATATCACACTTATCTAACACTATGACTTGTTGGTCTTTATTTTCATCTGTTTCACATTGTAATACAGCAATTGTTCTGTACCAATGATGTTTTCTATTGACAACTGTTTACTATATGGGACATTCCTCCATGTTGATCATTTTAAAAACAATTGAACTCATGACATTGTTGATAAACCATATACATGTTAAAAATGTATATTAATTTACTGGCAACCCACTGTTAGTTGCACAGTTCTAATGAAGGTCCAAATTTAGGACCGAATCGTTAATTATAAAGATTACCAAATAAACTATGGTAACCTTCACTGCAACCCTTCTGAGTGCCAAGTATTTTTCTACATTAGTTATGGGTTGGAACCCTACTTGAGCACCACTACACAGAATTGGAGTGCCGTATATTTCTTCATGCAAATGGATTGTCGTTGGACAGGTAATCAGAGAAGACAAAATGAATATACAACAAAAACCAATAAAACAAATATATATACAAATATATACAGTATTTACATACATCTGTGGTATATATGCGGTTAATGTATTAAGGCCTTAAGTGCCTTAATTCTGAAATACTCACTACTAAGGTATTATATTTTCCCTTACTTCTTTCTCTAGTGTGTTATGCATTTTCAACAGTCAATGAATTTAATATCATTTACTTTATAAGATTTTGATATATTGTTGCTCACATATTTATTCGTCCTTTTCTATATCTGGTATCCTCATTTGGCCTTAATACATTAACCGCATATATACCACAGATGTATGTAAATACTGTATATATTTGTATATATATTTGTTTTATTGGTTTTTGTTGTATATTCATTTTGTCTTCTCTGATTTTTCTCCAGTACCCCATGATTAAGATCCGAGAGGATTGAAACGTCAGGTATTTGTGAATGTATGGGTATTTATGACCACATGACTTGTCTATAAACGTGGCACTTCTCTTTCTGGATGTGGATAATAATAAAATTATCACTTTTGCATTGAACCCAATTAGTGTGTGCGGTGAATTCTATCTCTCTAGTTGACCTTGGTACCTACACGGTCCAAATTCACCAGCACCTTAACTATTTATGACCTGAGTGCACACCCATTCCTTATCACTGTTATGTTTATGTGGTGTCTGCACCGCTCCATCAGATGTCTAACATAGAAACCTTTGCTTATGATACTGCAACTAGCTCTGGTATCTTATCACAAGTTTCTAACGCTAATGATTTTCTCACAACCCCCACACAAGAGTTAAGAACAAGGGATTATGAAAAAGAGAGGCAGAGATTACTGTCCTACGATTTACATTGTATAACTTTGGCGGAGTATCATAAACAGGGAAGGATCCCTAGGGGTCTACGATGTAATTTACGTCCAACCCTTTTTAGGTACAAAGAGGAATTCTGTAGCAAGTTTAAACATATTTTGAACAAGTGCTCCCTTGATATAATAATTCTAACTATTGAATACCTACAGAAGGGCATTGTGGAGACCAAGGAAAATATCAAAGTCATAGAAACCCAGCTTTCCTCGACTCTATCATCCTCCGAATGGTCTAGTTTGAAAGAAAAAACTGAAAAAATTGTAACAGATCAACGTAAATTTCTAGAAGAAAGGAAATGCCAGAAGTTTCAAAGGGACACTGACAATTATACCAATAACAGGGTATACAGATGGAACAAATTCCTTCGGATCGAATACCTGGCGTCGCCAACCAAATCGCAGATTTGGTTCTTCTACCGAGAGCGACTCTTCCACAGGATCCACGAGAATGCATTTTATAGGGAAAAGGCAGCAGGGGAGGATTTCAACGAAACAAAAGACACGACGATCGAGGAGAAAGAATGACAACCAGGTCTCAGGTAAGACCATACCTAACTCGGTAATCAACATCTCCAACTACACTCTCTCCCCTGTGGAACTATCTGTTCTTCAAAAAGGACTTTCTTTCTGTCCTACCCCCAACTGGGATGCGTTCCAGCTGGAAAAGGACCTCCAACGTTTTTATCGCTCTATTAGACTGAAGACTCATTTCGGGACGAGAACAGATACCTCTGATATCAGAGTGTCTCCGGACGGGGACGTCTCTGTTGCAGAGATTTCTGTGGAGAAATTGTGACTACGTAATCCCAGCTTGTTCAATCCACTACAGACTTTTCATGCGACCGAAACTTATATCTCTTTTGTAGATCGCAAGGTAAAGGCGATGTTAGTTCATGAACAACGCCTCGGTTTCTTTCCTGTATGTAAGAATTTGACACCGATTGAGAGTCAAGCACTTGTATCATTGCAGAATAATAAATCTATTGTCATTAAACCGGCAGATAAAGGGGGTGCCACCGTAATCATGGATCACTCCCTTTGTACTAGAGAGGTCAAACGTCAACTCACTGATTCTCATACCTATAAAATCATCTCAAGAGATCCCACCCTTGATATAAATTCCAAGATACAGTCCCTACTCATAATTTCTCTAGACAACCAAATAATTGACAAGAAAACTATAACATTCCTTACCAATCCACATCCAATCACTCCGGTTTTCTATATCCTTCCCAAAATCCACAAATCTCTCAATAACCCTCCAGGCAGACCCATTGTAGCTTCCACTGACTCAATACTTTCACCACTCTCCATTTACCTTGAAAAGATCTTGACACCACTGGTCAAAACGACCCATTCCTTCCTACCGTATACCGATCACTTTCTAAGAGTGATTAATTAATTCAAAACCACATCACCAGACAGCCTGCTAGTAACATTGGATGTTAACAGCTTATATACGTCTATCTCCCATACTAAGGGCATATTGGCTACAAAAATGCTATTGGAAACCTCCAATATGTCAAATGAATCCATCAAATTTTGCCTAGACCTTCTGACTTTGATCCTCTATGAGAATTTCTTTCTCTTTGAGGACACATATTACGTACAATTACGAGGGACTGCAATGGGTAGTAACGTTGCGCCGGCATATGCCAATGCGATTATGCATGCCTTTGAATTGAATTATATCTATCCAACTGAGACCTATCAAGAATACGTTAAATGCTATCATCGCTACATTGACGATATCTTCTTTATCTGGGTAGGTCCTCATGAATCTCTGGTTTCGTTTCATACTTACCTCAACCCAATAGACCCTGACCTACAATTCACAATCCACCATGACATTAAGAGTATTCCATTCTTGGACACTCTTGTGTTAAAGGATTCACAAGGTAATCTCACCACCGATCTGTACGTGAAACCAACAGATGTAACAGTCTCTTGCTTTATTCCAGTAGTCACCCCAAGCCAACAAAGGACAGTCTTCCCAGGTCACAATTTACGCGCATCTCTAGGATAGTCACTGGTCCTGACCTACTAAACACCCGTTTGGATCAAGTATCTCTTAAATTTGAAGAACGCAACTATCCTTCTAGACTTCTGAATTCTGAAAGAGCCCGAATCCTCAATCCTCCAGACCCAGCTCCACCCACCATCAAAAAGGAGAGAGTTCCGTTTGTTCATACTTATTATCCTTTAATGTTCAAAGTCCACTCAATCATCCGTAAACTATTAACAAGAGCATATACTTCAATTGAAGCTTTTACTAATCCTGCTCTTATGTGTAACAGAAGGGCACCCAACATGAGAGGCAAATTAGTAGGGGCAGATATTGGCAGTACGCAATCTACTTCAACACAGCGCCACCTAACGTCACGTCGCCATGGTACTTTTCCTTGCTTGAACTGTACCTCCTGCTCCAATGTCATCAAGTCTGATACAGTAACTCACCCACGTACAGGAAAGTCCATTCCCATACAAGGCTATTATACATGTGACTCCAACTTTGTAGTTTACGTCATAAAATGCCCTAGTGGTCTCCTGTACGTGGGTGAGACTACCCAGCATGTGAAGGACAGGATTGCAAGCCATAAATCCACAATACGTACCAACAAAATATGTCTACACCTACCGGAACACTTTATCAAACACAAACACTAGCACAACTAAAGTACCAGGTGATCAAGCAAGTGCCGAAACCTAGGAGAGGCGGTGATCATGTCAGACGGTTGAAACTCAGAGAGACGTACTGGATTCATAAATTGGATACATTGTCGCCTAGGGGTCTCAATAGGGAAATTAACTGGCTTCTCTGATTAACCTTGTCTCTTATTTCATTTCCAGACTCGCTGATAACTGTTCTTAACCGGTAAGTTTTTCCTCTTTCCTCTAATTATTGCAATCTTTTATTTTTTTATTTTTTTTTTGTCCAAAACACTAGTCCTTTTATTTTATTTCATTTTTATTATTATTATTATTATTATTAATAATTTTTTTCATTGTTTTATTTTTTATTTTTCCATTTTAATTGTTATTTTTATTTTTTCCTTTATTTTTTCAGCCCTCCTTTCATTTTCAATGTTTGGTATTGCATTAATCCTCAATTCATTTTTTACTTTTTATTTCTTATTTTTATTTCCTTTTCATTTTTTACACTATGACGAATGTTATTTCTTTCCTTCTATTATTGTCCAACTCTTCCGTTCACTACTTACCGGTCTAATCTTCTACCATTTACCCTCCCTGCTATATCGTTACTCCACTCTTTTTACCATTACTCTCCAATTTTGGAGATTAATTGTATGCAACATTACCAATACATCTCCCTTGATACACTTTCTCTCCATATTCGTTCATCTCCGCTTTCCTCCTCTTTACACGCCCTCTATCTCCTTGTCAGTGACTAATATGGCGATTGTGACCGCTATTGCGCATGCGCGATCACCTAGGACCTCAGCGCCGTGTCACTTCCGGTCCGGAAGACGCACTTCCGGGCCGGCGGTGCACGACGCGGCTTCTTAAACAGGGCTTGCCCCATACCCACTCACAGCCGCATCCAGCAGCCGTGGCAAGGCGCAGGAGCGCCGCCATACTGAACGCCCCATCATACAGGTAATATTACTTGAGCTAACGCATTCTACTACTCTATATCAGATATGGGGGTTTGTACTAATGTCCTTATCCTTCACCTGTCATCAGCACTCATCCTACATTGGCCCACAACGCCTCTTATATCTACTTTATACCATTTCCTGTGGCAGGTAACACTAGCCCTATTACTGGAGGGATACTTATATTTCATATCCCCCTATTGATTTACTCTATATTTGTCTCTTTTGTCTTAGTACTTGGCGATTGCCGATAGGGGCATTTGATATATGTCTCCACCAAGTGCCTTAATTCTGAAATACTCACTACTAAGGTATTATCATATTTTCCCTAACTTCTTTCTCTAGTGTGTTATGTATTTTCAACAGTCATTGAATTTAATATCATTTACTTTATAAGATATTGATATATTGTTGCGCACATATTTATTCGTCCTTTTCTATATCTGGTATCCTCATTTGGCCTTAATACATTAACTGCATATATACCACATATGTATGTAAATACTGTATATATTTGTATATATATTTGTTTTATTGTTTTTTGTTGTATATTCATTTTGTCTTCTCTGATTTTTCTCCAGTACCCCATGATTAAGATCCGGGAGGATCGAAACGTCGGGTATTTGTGAATGTATGGGTATTTATGACCACATGACTTGTCTATAAACGTGGCACTTCTCTTTCTGGATGTGGAGAATAATAAAATTATCACTTTTGCATTCAACCCAATTAGTGTGTGCGGTGAATTCTATCTCTCTAGTATACCAAGGAAGGTGACGGTCTGGAGGAGAGAAGGTTTTTACACCAACATACAAGAGGATTCTTTAGTGTTAGGGCAGTGAGAATCTGGAATTCCTTGCCCGAGGAGGTGGTGATGGCGAACTCACTCGAGGGGTTCAAGAGAGGCCTGGATGTCTTCCTGGAGCGTAAGAATATTATATCTTACAGTGATTAGGTTCTTTAGAGGGACATAGATCTGGGGATTTATTCTGATGGAATATAGGCTGAACTGGATGGACAAATATTTTTTTTCGGCCTTACTATTACTATGCATCATATTGTTGCGATGCAGGCTCTACAAGATGGCAGTAGAATGGAAGCAGGACTGCACCTAAACAGAGCTGACCTGCAGTGCAACAGCATGGCTACCACAGGTGGCAGCAGAATAGTCAGACAAGCCAGGTCAAATCCTAGACTGTAGCGCAGTACCAAAGGAAAAAGCAAACTCATGGAAAAAGGGAAAAGAGGACGCAAAACCCAGTCTGGATCATGACCGTACCCTCCTCTCAAGGGGGGCCACCGGACCCCCAGGATACCGCGCATGAAACGCCCGAACCAATCAATCAGCATGAACTAATCGCGCAGGACCCAGGATCCATCCTCAGGAGCGTAAACCCTCCAATGGACCAAATACTGCAGAGAACTGCGGACCATGCGTGAATCTGCAATCCGTTTCACCTCATACTCCATCTGCCCATCCACAGAAACCAGAGGCAGAGGGGATGGAGACCCATCAGAGGAAGGTATAAATTGCTTTAGGAGAGACTTATGGAACACGTTGGTGATTCGCAGCGACGGAGGTAAACGCAAGCAAAAGGCAACTGGATTGGCAACCTCAATAACCTTATAAGGACCTATAAACCTGGGATCTAGCTTAGCGGAAGGAACTTTCAGCAGAATGTTCTTGGTAGACAACAATACTTTATCTCCCACCAGGAATATGGGTCCTGTAGATCATCGCTTATCTGCAAACTGTTTATGTTTGCCCTGAGCTTCTCCAATGTTCCTCTGGAGCTCCTTCCATACCTCCCTCAGCCGCTGAATGGCCGAATCAGCCCCATGACACCCTGACTCCATCCTGGAAAACTCACCAAAATAGGGGTGAAAGCCATAATTACAAAAGAACGGAAAGGTGAGCCATGGACTGATTAATACGATTATTAAAGGCAAATTCAGCCACTGATAACAAAGAACACCAATCATCCTGCTGGGACGTGGCAAGACACCGCAAAAGTTTTTCAAGAGACTGATTGGTCCTCTCCGTCTGACCGTTGGTTTCGAGATGATAAGCCGAGGAGACGGCCAAACTAATACCTAGCCTTTTACAAAAAGTCCTCCGGAATTAGGACACAAATTGTACCCCTCTATCCGATACCACATTCAAAGGCACACCATGCAATCGCACCACATGCTCAACAAACAACCTAGAAAGTGTCTCAGCATTAGGCAGTCCTGCCAAAAGTACAAAATGTGCCTGTTTACTGAATCTGTCCACCACGACCCAGACCACAGTTTTGCCATTGGAAAGAGGAAAATCAGTGATAAAGTCCATGGACAAATGAGTCCAAGGTCTATCCGGAATTGGCAATGGCACCAATTCCCCGGCCGGCCGGTTATGAGAGCTCTTAGCATGGGCACAGGTATCAGAAGTAGACACAAACCTAGCAACATCAGAGGTCATGGAGGACCACCAAAACAGCCTAGCAATGGCTTTTGGGGGTGGCCGAGATCCTCGGGTGCCCACTGAGAGCAGAATCGTGGAACTCCCGGAGAACCCTCCACCGGTATTGAACCAGGACAAAGAGTTTGTTGTCAGGCAATAAAAGGAGGAGCAAGAGACTGAGCCTCGCGAATCTCCTGCTCCAATTCTGAGGACACTACTGCCACGACCACCCTGTGCTGAAGAATGGAGGAAGGAGGTTTGGGAGGTGATATCAGATCCAAGCTGCGAGAGAAGGCATCCGCCTTGACATTCTTGGAACCAGGCCGAAAGGTGATAGAAAAATTAAAGCGTGAAAAAAGAAAGCGACCACCTCGCCTGTCTAGGAGTCAAACATTTGGCCGACTCAATATAACACAGATTCTTGTGGTCCATAATCACTGTGATTCGATGAACAGCCCCCTCCAAAAAGTGCATCCATTCTTCAAAGGCCAACTTAATAGCTAAAAGCTCCCTTTTTTGGGAAGTGCATTAAGCAGCAGGGTGGTTTGCTGTTGAAGGAAAAAAAAAATCTCTTTAAATCTTCTGCTTCAGCGAGTGTGAGCGAGCTGAGTGTGTTCGGTGCGCAAGTGCGAACGGTGATAAGTGTGACTTGAGATTCAGTGAAGAACTATTGGAAAACCTTTAACAAATACCTGTGTGAATTGCAAATGGAGATTCTGATTTGGCTTTTATCCTAAGTCATATTACAAGACTCGTTAAAGGGTTGATTGTGACTTGTAGGATCGCTACTTCCAATAGGTGGCGCTATAGAGTACAAGTCCTCTTTGTTTGAAGAGGCAATTTGCGTATGTGTGAATTGGTGTGAGTGGTTGAATTGTAGATTGCTGAGTGCTTTTCTACCTGTTCTATTTTTGGGGGGCTTTTTTAACCTATTTTTTCTCTCTAAAGCAGGTGTCTCAAACTCGGCAGACTAAAGGGGCTGCACATAAAAAAAATTTTTAGCCGGGGGGCCACATTCCATTCAAACTTAATACAGTACAAAATTATT
>VIAB01007296.1:83970-101172 GCA_009801035.1 Oophaga pumilio | reverse complement strand
AAACGTTAGGTGTTTCCATTATTTTGTCCAACCCCTGTACATTTGTCTGATTCTGGATAACCTCTTGTAATATTTGCGTCATTAAAGCAACCAACATTGTAGTTATCATAAGACTTAAAGCCATTACACAATAAAGTTGATTGAAAATGTAATTATTTCTAGGTTATTTGTTCCCAGGTTTGCACATATTACTAGTTTCCTCAATTTCTGCTTGTTTTAAAGTCCTATTCACAATAAAGGCCTTGTGTACAAAAAGAATCGGTGGGAATAAATCTATTTTCAGATGTATATGTTGTGTCCTTTTCATAAAGTTCCACTCCACCTCAACTGTACAACTCGCATTTGTTCTCATGAATGTATTCCTTCTCTTTGTATATGGTCATATTCCCATTTTCTGATCAATTTTGAAGAGCAGGAAAATTTCTCTCTCACCCATGACAGCACCACGGAGAGAGCGGATCCGCCCTTCAGGGACAGGAACCTACAGATAAAAGGGCGGCCTCTCCCCTCGCCCCAGTAGGGTTCCTGTCCCTGACGGGAGACCTACGGTTGCGGTACCTGCTGATGAAGATTGGAGTCCGAGGCCGGCCTGTCCGACATGTCTGACCTCTGGCAGCGGGGAGGTCCCTGTCACGGCGGGTGCAGTTCCCGAAGCCGCCACGGCCGGGTCCGATGGGCTGCAGGGTGTGCGGACGGGAGGACGACAGCCACCGCTCTGGATAGATGTCTGGGGCTGTGAGGGACCTGGAGCAGTGGGATAGCACCATCGCATGTGCAGAATCCAAGATGGCTTCTGCCTCGGAAATAGAAAAGCTCCTTCCAGGTCCCGGAGTCGGCGCATGCGCACTCCAGGGAGCACGGTGCAGGATGGGGTGATGACGTCACACAGCGGGAGCTTTAAAAAAATGAGCATCTGCAGCTGCTCCTGGCTGGAAGCGTCCCATGGTAATGGAGGATAACGACCAGGAGCAGGCCAAGAAGCAGCATCATCAAAGGCATAAGGACCGAGATGGACGAGACACCTGGTCGAGTAGTCTCTCCACGCAGCTCAGCAGATCCACTGCAAAGAGCTAATCGCCATCTGCGGACCATCCTATTCAGGATCCAATTCCGCCTCCCGAATCGGTACCTGCGATCGCATCCATATGGTGAGTGATGTTCATGAATGTGCACCATTGTAATAGCCGTCTTTTCCCTTATTAGGGAAAGAAGAAGAGGAAGAACAGGGAATGCCCCATTTGTAGCAGAGCCCTTCCAGTAACATGGGATAAAAAACTGCGAATATTGTATGCAAGAAATTCTACATGAGGAAAACCCGGACTTCACCTCTGATCTCAGAGCCGTGATCAGATCGGAAGTCCAGAGTGCCCTGATGTCCCTAAAACAAGGGGATAAAGGAAGGAAAAAGGGTGCCTCAGTAAATCCCCAATCAGATCCCTCCACATCCGGGGAAGTGAACTCCGATACAGCGGATTCTGTTTCCTCATCCTCAGATGAGGGGGGGAAGCCCCATTACGAGGTAGACTTGGTAGTGAAGGCTGTGAGAGCCACCATGGGGGTGTCGGATCCTCGTCCTGACATGTCCGTTCAGGACATAATGTTTGGGGGACTGGGCCAAAAGAAACGTAAAGTCTTCCCCCTTAATAAGAACGTACAAGGCCTGATTAAAAGGGAATGGGATAAGATAGACAGGAAGAATGCTACGGTTCCTTCCCTCAAAAGGAAATATCCTTTCGATGAGGAGTTATCCACATCATGGGACAAAGCCCCAAAACTTGATATGGCCGTGGCTAAAGCCTCAAAAAGATTTGCCCTCCCCTTCGAAGATATGGGTACACTTAAAGACCCCTTAGATAAAAGAGCCAATACCTTCCTCAAAGGTACCTGGGAATCTGCGGGGAAAATATAAGAACATCTATAGAGGCAACATGCACCTCCAGATCCCTGATTGTATGGGTGGATCAATTGGAAAAATAACTGAGGGAGGGGACAGCTAGGAGTAAGATCCTAGAATCGATACCAATAATAAGGGGAGCAGCAGTCTCATTGGCTGACTCTGTCTGCCTAACATCTACAGCGGCAGCCCTCTCGAATGCGGCCAGGAGATCATTATGGCTTAAATGCTGGCCAGGGGATTTATAAACCCAAATTAAACTGTTCAATCCCATGTGATGGGAAATTCCTATTCGGCGAGACACTGGACCACGTCCTCCAGAAAGCGGGGGATAATAAAAAGGGCTTTCCGAACCTGAGTCCTTTGCCGTTTAAGCGTTCCTTTCAGAGCAAAACAATTTTTCCTAAGAGGCCACCGAGAGACCAAAACAGATGGGAAGAAAGAGATAGAGGGCTCCTCTTCGGCAGTTCTTCCCAGGACAAGAAGCACTCTAAGTGACATTTCGCCCAAGGTGGGGGGGGAGATGAATCTCTTTCCTTCAGGCCTGGAAGGAAATCTCAAACAGTGCCTGGATATTAAATCTAATCGCGTCAGGCCTAAGGATTCTTTCTCTCCCTCTCACCTCAAAAAATACGTAATAACCTCACTAAGATCCTCCACAAGAGAGCAAAAAGCCCTAGAAGGGGGAAGTCCTGAAATTACTAGAAAAAGCAGTTCTTCAAGAGGTTCACCCTCAGGAGAGGGGCAAGGGGTTCTACTCGCCACTATTTCTAGTGTCCAAACAGGACGGCACATACCGGACGATTATAAATCTACGAAATTTAAACATAAGTCCAAAATCAAAAATTCAACATGGAATCGATCAAGTCCACCATCAAAATTCTATTCACCGACTGCTTGATGACTGTACTAGATCTCAGCGACGCGTACTATAACGTCCCCATTCACGAGAATTGCTGCAGATTTCTCAGGCTAGCAGTTTCCATAGAGCAAGAGATAAGCGAGTTCCAATACAGAATGCTGCCCTTCGGGATATCTATAGCCCCACGGGTGTTCATAAAACTAATAGCGGAAGTGATGGCCCATCTGAGGGAGCAGGACATCTTAATAATTCCATACTTGGACGACTACTTGATAGCGGGCGACTCTGCCCAAGGCTTCAGGGAGCAAAGGGACAGACTGATAAATACCCTACAAAACCTCGGTTGGGTCCTAAACTTGTGAAAATGAAAGCTGGAACCCAACAAAGTACAGGAGTTCCTAGGACAAACATTGGACTCGAAAAAATAGGAATGCCGACTCCCAAACCACAAGAAAGGGAAACTTGTACAAATGGTAACAAGAGCCATAAGAAACCCATCCATGACTCTAAGGAAGGCAATGTCACTGATGGGGTCCCTTTCTGGCTGCTTACCGGTGGTCACAGCTGCATACGAGGGAACTTCAATGGGACATTCTAGCAAATCAGTCAGCATTAGGAGGTCATTTAGAAAGTCGCATAACCCTAAACTTAATAACTATTCATTCCCTGGTCTGGTGGGAAAATAGACAACCTATCCAAGGGGGTCCCCTGGGTAACAAAAATATCTCATATTGTCACCACAGACGCAAGTCCCAAGGGATGAAGAGTGCACATGGACAACAGAGTTTCTCAGGGGGAGTGGGAATGTCAAGAGCTAGAAGCCTCAAATCAGAAAGAACTGTGGGCGGTACATCATGCGCTTTCACACTTCCTACCTTCACTACAGGGTCACCACGTTCGCATATTTTCGAACAACCAAGTGACGGTGGCCTATATAAACCACCAAGGGGGAACGAGATCCCGGATCTTAATGAAGGCCTCTTTTTGAACTCCTCAGCCTTGCAGAGGGGAACATACTCTCCCTCTCCGCGTTACATATTCGAGGGGAAGACAACAAAAATGCAGACTTTCTGAGTCACACTCTGTTGAGTCAGGGTGAGTGGGTCCAAAATCGGTCAGTTTTTCGACAGATTGTGGGAATGTGGGAAATCCGGGCATAGATCTATTCGCAGATTTCAGGATCAAGAAGGTGGACCAATTCTGTTCTCTAGATCCCGGGGGGAATGCTCGAGCCCTGAATGCCTTTATGATTCCCTGGACACAGAATCTGACCTATGCATTTTCCCTGATTATCCTCATCCCAGGGGTCATAAGGAAAGTCAGGGAGGACAAGACGAAGATGATACTGATAGCCCCCTTTTGGCCAAAAAGAACTTGGTTTTCCTGGCTGAGGATACTATTGATCTCCAACCCCTGGATCCTATCAGATCTCCCAGACCTACTATCCCAGGGGCCAATATCACACCCTCAGGTCACGAACCTCCAGTTAACAGCATGGATTTTGAGAGGGCACTACTGAGGGGGAGGGGGTTTTCGGAAAGTTTAATAAATACATTACTAAAGAGTAGAAAACCAGTCACGACAAGAGCTTATGGGAGAACTTGGAAAAAATTACTATCCTCCTCCGGGATTAAAGTTCAGGATGGGGTCCAGGTCACCAAAATCCTTGAATGTCTGCAGAGGGCCCTTGAGCGAGGCTTAGCGGTAAATACATTAAAGGTGCAGGTAACAGCCTTATGTGCCCTATATAACCATGATGTTGCAGGTAACCCCTGGGTAGCACAATTCATAAAAGCTCCAGCTAGATCTACACCAATAACTAGCCCAAATCTGCAGTCATGGGATCTTAATTTGGGATTATCGGCATTAACAGGGGCCCCGTTCGAACCCATTGAGTCAGCTCCCTTGAAAATATCTAAAAAAAAACTGCCCTACAGGTAGCACTAACATCAGCCCATAGGATAAGTGATATTCAGGCCTTATCTGCAATTCCTCCATTCACTAAGATTCTAGAAGACAGAGTTGTCCTTAAACCTGACCCGGCCTACCTGCCTAAAGTAGCGTCTCATTTTCATAGATCCCAAGAGGTAGTCCTTCCTTCCTTCTGCCCAAACCCTAGCAACAGGAGAGAAGAGAGATTTCACACCCTTGATATAAAGAATGTAATGAAAACAGAAGATGTCAGCTTACCCCAATATCCACTGATGTATAAAGCCAGACTTCACTCCGCGCAGAGCAACCAGAAGTACAAAAAAATGGAGATATCCAGCTTGGAATGAAATGGTTAAAAAAAACTTTTAATGTTCATGATTAAAAATAAAACAGCAATATCCAAGCGGTACAGCTCCACATAAGAAAGATAGAGCAGATCAACACGTTTCGACGTTGGTCTTCCTCAAGATCTAGCTCAAAACTAAAGCTAGCGTTTTTTATATGGTTTGTATAATTGTAACATACAACATCTGGCGAAGAAGTCATGATGAATAATGAACTCCGCTTGAACCAAAAAAAGAAAAAAATAAAGAAGTGTGAGAGAAATCCCATAGCTAGTTACAAAGCCAGAAGAAAAAAACACAATCTTTTAAAAACATAAAAATGTTAACAATATGGACCAAAAAATCTCTTCAGAATATCACAAACCTGCTGGTGTTCACTTAGTACTGTTTAATCAGATCGCATCTAGCATTTAAACCTACTGGGAAACGAGTGCCCAGAGTAAAAATCCAAAAGGATTCTCTGATTAGAAGCTTGCGTTTATGATCTCCTCCCTGATGTGGTTGTAAAACCTTTTCAATGCAGTTAAACCTAAAGGAGCTGAGGTCTCCCTTATGTGTTAATTATTATTATTATTATTATACATTTATATAGCGCCATTTATTCCATGGCGCTTTACATATGAAAAGGGAAAATATAGACAGGTACAATAAACATGTGCTAGACAAGGGACACACAAGTACAGGAGAGAGGACCCTGCCCGCGAGGGCTCACAGTCTACAGTTAATAGAAAATGTTTGGAGGCTGCCGAGGATGAGATGGCTTGAGTGTTCCATCATGACTTATTCGCCAGGTGTTGTATGTTAGAATTATACAAACCATATAAAAAACGCTTTAGTTTTGAGCTAGATCTTGAGGAAGACTAACATCGAAATGCGTTGATCTGCTCTATCTTTCTTATGTGGATCTGTACTGCTTGGATATTGCTGGTTTTTTTTAATCATGAACATTAAAAGTTTTCTTTAACCATTTCATTCCACGCTGGATATCTCCATTTTCTTGATGTAAAGAGGTGCCTAGTACAGTACTTAGAGGCCACCAAGGGATATAGAAAGGAAGGTTCTCTCTTTGTTTGTTTTCAGGGGCCCAGGAAGGGACTCAAAGGGTCCAAAGGTTCCCTGGCAAGGTGGATAATGGATGCAATTGCCCTGGCCTATTCTTCCAGCGGGAAAACCATCCCGGAAGGATTGAGAGCCCATTCCAGGAGAGCTATGGTGACCACATGGGCTGAGAGATCTGAGGAATCAATTGAACAGATCTGTAAGGTGGCCACCTGGTCATCACCTTCAACCTTTTTTAGACACTATCGTCTAGATCTAGCCTCTGCGTCTGAGCACGTTTTTACTGTTCGTAGAGTGTTTTTGTTTAGGCACGGTGTTACTTGATACTAAGCAATAATGTTATGTATATATTTCTCCTGTTTAACTAACCTTGAGACCCTCTGATGCTTTGTAACCAACTGGGGGTGGAGGAGAGGTGCCGCCATTTTATCTGTAGGTTCCTGTTCCTGTCCCCGAAGGGCGGATCCCCTCTCCCCGTGGTGCTGTCATGGGCTCCGAGAAATACCGTTAATGGTAAGTAACTTTTTTTTTTTTACAGGAAACATGCAGATGAATAATTTCTTTTCTTAAAATGTCATTCACCCCTTGGGTCACCCGTTTTCTTTTTTTTTCTATACAAAAAGCTGATGGATCAGACACGCTTTGGTTTTTTTTGGGTTTTTTTATTATTAAACCCTTTTGTGCAACCTGCTACACATCAGCACCCTGACCATAATTAATGTAGAGTGGGCTCTGGAAGCTGTGACTGCTCCATCAAAATGTTAGGTAACCCAAAATCGTACAAATAAAAACTTCAGCTCACACCATGAACACCAAGTCCCCACTCAGGGAAGTCATCTGAAATATGGGTAGATTCCACATTGCTGATAGCACAAAAGCTCTGAATTGGCAACACTGCTCCCCTCCCTCAAAATATCCAGTAAAATCCTTGCTCCAAAATTAAAAAAAAAAAAAAATGCCACCTCCCTTCTGCGCCGCTCATTGTGCTTTAACCACAGCTGGTATTCGCATGTTTAGCATTACTATTGAGGAGAAATTACAACCCATAATTTACGGTAAGTATGTCTCCAGAATCACATCTAGGCACTACAATGGCATATTTGCAATTCTTACTCTGCAACATCAACTCAGACTTTTTATTTCTAGAAAACACCTGTGGGGCCAAAATAATCTGTGCACACATAGATTAATTCTTACATGGGGGGTTTAACTTAAAAAATAAGGTCACTTTGGGGAGAGTGGGGAAGGTTTATGTTGTTTTAGCATTTAGGGGCTCTGTATATGGAGTCCACAAACTATTCAAGGAACATTTGAGCTCCAAAAGTCAAATAGCGTGCCCTCCTTCATGAGCTCCATTGTATGGCCAAAGAGTACTGTATTACCACGTATGGGCTATTGTTTGGGATATATTATAGAAGAAATTATGGGTCCATTTTCACCTATTTCCTTTAGTGAAAATGGAAAATCAATGGCTAAAAGAAAATTTTAGTGCGGAAAAATATTGTTCAGGCAGGGGACCTTTTATCCCTGCTACTCTTATGAAAACAAAAAATTTGAGACTAAAGCAACATTTCGGTGGAAAAAAATAATTACATTTTTACCTTTAAGTGTAATACAATTCATAGAATCATCTGGCTTAAAAATGCTTACTACCCCCATAGATAGATTTCTTGACTGTTATAGTTTCCAAAAATTGACTCTTGTGGGTTGATTCTGCTGTTTTGGCACTGCTTTAAATGTGCCATGGTAGCCCAATATATTCGAGTTAAAATTATTTTTTTCCCCTTCTCCCATGACAGCACCGCCTGAGAGAGGGTATCTGCCCATCAAGCACAGGAAACCTACTGAATAAAAGGGCAGTACCTCTCCTCTGCATCAGTTTTTGGTTTCCTGTCCTTGAGGCAACCTAGAAAGAAACGGTACGAAGCTTACCTAGGTCTGGGGGATTTGGGATACTCTTTTTAAAATGTCTCCTGCCGACACAATGTACTCGGTCTGAGCATGCCAGGGTGTGCTGGTCTGTGTGCCCTGTGGTTGAGTGCATCAGTGACATGCTTCCGGGTCTGCACACGAGAGGGTTGTACTAGTGGAACACGTCACCAGGGTGCGCCGGAAACCAACGCAGATGGCTCCCTGCACATGGCGTGCTGGGGAAAAGAAAATAGTCTGACCCGGTGATTCTAGGGGTGGGACTGGAAGAAGAAGAGCAGGAGATGTGCCTGTGGCATCCCTTCATTATATAGTGGAGGGATAGCCATAGGATGGCTGAACTTTGCTGTCAGTATGGAAATACCTGAGGTGCTGCAGCATCATCGCAAGGGTTGTGGAAGCCATACCAATGGTAGCAAGACCTGCCAGAAGAACAGGGCAGATCGTGAGTCTGGAGAACGATCCTGTGAACTGATCCAGCCTCCATCTCCGGTACCATAGACTGAACGATAGAATGGTGGGTGATCATCGTGAAAGTTCACCATGTTAAATAGGTCCCTTTCTCTGTGTGTTCTTTACTAGGAAAGGAACATGATGTGTAGTGCCAAGCAGAAAAACAAAGACTGTGCACTGAGTAGGGATAATCTACCCAGCACATACAGTTGAAACTACAAGTTTACATACACTATATAAAAAGACACATATGCATGTTTTTCCTCAATAACTGACATGAAATCAGAATAAACCTTTCCTGTTTTAGGTCAATTAGGATTACCATAATTATTAATATTTGCCAAATGCCAGAATAATGCGAATGTTTTAAAGCATTTTATTACTTACTGCAAAGTCAAAAATTTACATACATTTCATTAGTATTTGGCACCATTTCCCTTAAACTGAATGACTTGGGTCAAACGTTTGGGATATCCTTCCACTAGCTTCTCTAAATAGTTGGTCAGAATTTGGGCCCATTCCTCCTGACAAAACTGGTGTAACTGATCCAGGTTTGTAGGTCGCCTTGCTCGCACCTGCCTTTTCAGCTTTGCCCATAAATGATCAATTAGATTGAGATCAGGGCTTTGTGATGGTCACTCCAAAACATTGACTTGGTTATCCTTAAGCCACTTTGTTATCATTTTGGCAGTATGCTTCGGGTGATTGTCCATATGGAAGACCCATTTCCGCCCAAGCTTTCACTTCCTGGCTGATGTCTTGAAACGTTGCTTCAGCATTGCCACATAATCTTCTTTTCTCATGATGCCATCTATTTTGTGACGTGCACCAGTCCCTCCTGCAGCAAATCAACCCCACAAACATGATGTTGCCACCTCCGTGTTTCACAGTTGGGATGGTGTTCTTAGGCTTCCAAGCTTCTCCCTTTTTCATCCAAAGGTAACGATGGTCATCAAAAGTTCAATTTTAGTTTCATCAGACCACATGCCATGTCTCCAAAAAATAAATTTCTGGTCTTTGTTCCTGTGTGCATTTGCAAACATTTATCTGGCTTTTTATGTTTCTTTTGGAGTAATGGCATGTTCCTGACAGAGTGGCCTTTTAGCCCATGTTGTTACAGTACTCGTTTCACTGTGGATGTTGACACAATCTTACCAGCTTCCGCCATCATCTTCACAAGGTCTTTTGCTTTTGTCCTTGGGTTGATATGCACGTGTCGGACCAAAGCACTTTCATCTCTGGGACACAGAACCCATCTCCTTCCTGAGTGATATGATGGCTGGACATTCCCACCTTGTTTGTACTTGTGTAAAATTGTTTGTACAGATGAATGTGGCAACTTCAGGTATTTTGAAATTGTATCTAAAAATGAGCCAGACTTGTGTAAGTCCACAATTCTCTTCTTGATATTTTGGCTGATTTCTTGAGACTTTCCCATGATGCTGCACAAAGAAGCAGTGCGTTTCAGGTGTGCATTAAAATACATCCATAGATGTGTCTCTAAGGCCGGGGTCACACATGTGAGAAATACATGCAGTTGCACGCTTCGGTCCGAGTGCCGGCGGCAGCGCCAGATGTTCATGCGAGAGACTCGCATGAGAATCTCGAGTTTCTCGCATGTGTGACCCAGGCCTAATTACCAGTATGGTAGGAACCAAAACATACTGAACTCAACGCATCTGTAAATAAATTCATAGCCTCAGCTACCACAAACGGGTGTCTCCAAACTGAAATACCATTAAAATCACTCAAAAATTCCTCGCATATGTGACCCCGGCCTAACTCAGATGTTGCCAAAAAAATTTATCAGAAGCTTCCAAACACATGACATCATAATGTGGGCAGTCCAGAATTGTTTAAAGGCATAGTAATCTTAGTGTATGTAAACTTTTGACTATAGACTAAATAATAAAAATGCCTTAAAACATTGTGTCTCTTATTATTCTGGCATTTGGCATATATTAATTGTGGTAATCCTAATTTACCTAAAATGGGAAAGGTTTATTCTGATTTCATGTCAGATATTGAGGAAAAACATGCATATGAGTCTTTATATATAGTGCATGTAAACTAGTTTCAAATGTATATAAAAAGACTGTGTCCCAGTTGTACTCAGAACACCTTCTCTGAAGAAACTCCCAGCTTTGCTATGGTTTTAAAATCCATAATTAAATCAGAGGTTAAAGACTTCATAATGATTAGGCAGGAAAGGGGAAAAAATCAAAGCAGCATACATCTGATTCAGATGAATCAGTAATATTGAAGGATAGAGATGTATCAGACTCCTTCTGTCTTCTCCTCCTCGGATAGTGATACGGGGGGTAGGCCGTGTTTGCACGCGGAAGACACAAACAAATTAGTAAAAGCCATCAGAACAACTATGAGCATATCAGATACTAAAACTCCTAGAACAGTCCAGGACATCATGTTCGGAGGTTTGAGCAAAAAAAAAGGCACACATTCCCCGTCAATGAGAAAATTAAAATGCTCATTGACAGAGAATGGAAGAAACCTGAAAATAGGGGGCGACTACCATCATGATCAAAAAGGAGATACCCATTTTATGAATAAGAATCAGCCATGTGTGATAAAACTCCTAAGATTGACATGGCAGTGGCAAAATCATCCAAAAAATCTACCCTTCCTTTTGACGATCTTGGCACTCTTACAGATCCCCTGGATGAAAAATCAGAAATTTATCTGAAATAAACATGGGAGCATTCAGTGTGGGCATTGAAGCCAGCAGTGGTGGCGACCTGCACAGCCAGATCAATGATGGTTGGGTTACAGCACTTACAGTGCCTTGCGACAGTATTCGGCTCCCTGGAACTTTTCAACATTTTCACACACATCATGCTTCAAAACATAAAGATATCAAATGTTAATTTTTTTATGAAGAATCAACAAGTGGGACACAATTGTGAAGTTGAACTAAATTTATTGGTTATTTTAAATTTTTGTGGAAATACAAAAACTGAAGAGTGGGGCACAGATTGGGTATTCATCCTGGCTAGCTGGGTGCCCAAGCAGTGTCTTTGACAATACTCATTTCACTTTACCACATCCAGAGTATGCCAATCTACAACAGGGTTATGCAGTGTAAGCTAAGGTAGTCCAAGAACCACAAGATAAGGCATACTCTCTAGCAAATAACACTCAATATATTCATCATGCATAACCCCTACCTGTAGATGTATACCTTGGATGAACTGAGTGACATACACCTGGCTTAGGCATGCAGAGTCAATGGATATTATGCGTATATGTCTACACATTGTATGTGGTTTGAGGCCCTGGACCTGAACGATCATAGCGTTGATCAAGTTAAACCCCGCCCCACTGTCCAGAAAGGCAGAAATATCCACCTTATTTTTGACCACAAAAAAATTCTACCCACAGAGGAGATATGTACACCGCTAACCTCCCGCAACCCGGGCTCCTTAGTTTTCTGGCGGTTGTTTACAGTGTGGTAGAGAAGGATAAGCACCCACAAAATGACCGCTTCCACCACAGTAAAAACACACTCTTCCTATATACCAAACTACAGTTGGACCAATAGAACGAGTTGCCCTACCCAACTGCATGGGTGGCTCAGTGGACTTAGACCTAGGTTCCCTTGACCCCAGAGGCCCGGCAAATTGGAGTGTCACTTTAAGTCACTGGTGAAGACAATGATCCACCTGGATAGCCAGAGACATGGCTGCCTCAAGGGAAACTGGAGCCTCATACAAAGCAAAGGCATCCTTTACCCTTAGAAATAGCCCTTGATAGAATTGGCTACGGAGCGCGTGGTCATACCACTTTGTATCTGTGGACCACCTCCAAAACTTAGAGCAATACTCTTCCACTGGCTGGATTTCCTGCTGAAGATGACCTAGTGAGGACTTGGCCAGGTAGTTGCTGTTGGAGTCATCGTATATATGACCTAGCCCCTGAAAAAATTCTTCAACCGTCTGGAGCAACTGAGAGACGGCTGGGAGAGAAAATTCCCAGGCTTGGGGGTCAACCTGAATGGAGGGAAATTACAATCCCCCACCTGTTGCTCCTCGGTTCCTGTGAGGCAAAATGATGTTGGGCTCCACTAAGGGTTGCCTGGGAGTAATGGTCCCCAAACCTGATGTGTTAGGGTGCTGCATAGCTACAGTGTGCAGGTCTGCAACCTCCAGGCTGTGTTGCCGCAGTAGCCCTGCCAAAACAGTCACAGGATCCATGATGGATAAAAAAAGATGGTATTGGCCAGAGTTAATGCCACATCGGACATCCATGCTCCAGGTGCTCCTTCCCTGTCCCTAGCGCTAGAGGACTCCCTAGCTATCCTTGCCCTCCCCCCACCCAGGGGAGAGGGAAACAGTAGTGTATGGAAATACACCAACCAGACTAATGAGGGAATATGTGTTGCCCCTGAGGGTCCAGTCACCACATAGATACTGCACCTCATTCAGAGGTGTGGTACCCCACTCTCAGGTAAGGAGGGAACACCACCCAGGACTCTAAAACCTGCACCCAACACAGACTATAGCAGCAGGGCACCTTGGACGTAACCTACGGGAGGATGGTCTCATCCCAGGCTGGGTAGTAAAGGGTGTTGGGAGAGTGGGTGGAGAAAGTAGAAGGAAGGGTGTGGAGCTTAGATAGCGGGAAGAACAGTGAGTTGTGAGGAGAAATTGAAAGTGAGCTCCCTGTCAAAGGAAGCCAGGAAGAGGAGAGCAGCAGAGAGGCTGCAGAGTCAGAACAGGAGGGGAGCTCAAGCTGTAAGGAGCTTGACCCCAGATGCAGAGAGATAGTAATAAGCAAGAGACAGAAAGAAGCTTCCGGAAGGACAGAAATGTTTCTAGGGGCACGGATAGTGAGTAATCCATCCATAGGGCCCAATCCAGTAGTGGAGGGACCAGGTCTCAGTGGGGTACCGGCCCCCGAGACTAGTGGAGAAATCACCAGATTTAGCTAGCAAGCCAGAGGCAGTGGCACCTATAGGTGCTTCAGACACAGCCACAGTTAAATTTTCTGAAAAGGTAACCATATAGGAGCAAGTGGACACAGAGAGGACATCACCTGACAAGGTCCACGGCTACTGGCTTGGGACTCTGACTGTGAGGTGCTGGACAAGAAGTGCAGAAAGTCAGCACAGTGAGACGGCCAGGAAAGGAACATATTGAAGGGAGTCCTGGAAAGGTGTATGCTCATCTACCTGGGAGTTTGTTGGACCCCTCACCTGGAGGATACGGCACCAGGAGGGTATCTGCGCATAACTGAACTGTGAGTAAAGCATTGGAAACTGCACCCGCTGTGTCCTCTGAATTATTCCTGCGCCACCTGCCCTGCACCACATTCACCTTCAACATCACCTCTAACATCCTAACTGCCCTGCCTGTGAAGGGCTGCACCAACTCTGCTGCATCAACAACTGTCCCAGTGGACTGAATCTGCAGCGTCGGCTAGCATCTTTATTGCCGAGTACCACAGGTAGCGTCACGAACACAATTACAAAAACTTAATTTTTCCCCTTCATCATCATCCCCTTTTATTGGACGCCCAGGGCCACGGACTGGGTCAATGTTGCCATGACACTGCCCTTTAAGAAGCGGCCCGGTACCAAGAATTCCCACTGCCCTGGCGGGCACTCCAACTTGGCATCACGAACAGGATGAACCGACCCAAAAAATCGGGTCCCGTGTGCCTATTCTGAACTACCTTTCATGTCAGAGACTTTGCTGAAATTTTTGTACAATTGCCACCATACTTGCACCACGAGGCGTGCAGGGAGAAGAACGGCATGCCATAGTGGGCAGGACCCCATAGTGAAGCGCGAAAAATCATGGCCGCTCACTCAAGTGTTACTGTACCTAGAGAAATTGTCCATTAGCCAGTGAGATCCGCCTCCTGATCGTGGATGGCGGAAAAAGAAGAGACAAGAAGCCCCGCCCACGAAAAAGGCGGCGAGAATGCAAGGTGGAGCCGCAGGAGGACCTGGCAGCTAAGATGGCGAGCTGAGGAAACCAGGAGCATGGGGTGGAAGCAATGGACTCCCCCAGCTCACTGGAGGAACACCCTGCCTCGCTGCCTGTGGAAGTCTCGGAACTCCTGGGAGCTGAAGTGGAAGAGCTCAGTGATCAGCTCCCACAGGTGCAACTCAACACTGTAACCTGGTGGAAGGCGGCTCTGAAAGTGAAGCTGATGGAGTCACGTCCACGCGGGCAGTCCCCGATCCCGCCAGAGGAAGCAACTGGTGCTGACGCAACATCAGAAGCAGGTAATGACACCGACCCTGCCCCGGTAGCTGAGAAGCTTCTGATGGGCCCACTGGATGCCCCATCAGTCCGCGAACCCGGCCGGGCTCGCACTATTTCAAATTGGGACCAGACTTCGGGTATAGAAGGCTATCTAAAGCCTGATCAACTATTGGGAGAAGTATATGCGGAGAGGGTAGTCTACCGTTGGGCCAACCATGGGACTGATCTGATTGGGTTCCCTGGAAATGACCAGGAAGGAGGAGGAAATTTGGAAACCCTCAGCTGGAGAGAATACCAGCAGCAGGTCGCCCTCAGGTGGGAAGCAGAAGCTAGAGAACGCAATGCGTAGCGTAGATTGTTCGACCTGAGGGATCTGCAGGCCAAGGCCCAGGCTCGCAAAACCAACCGTGTAGACTCAGGCTCGCTAAAACAGGGCACCGTGGTCTCTTTCAGATTAAGAGGAGGCTGGGGATTCATTAAAGAACCCGATCTCTTAGCAGAGATATTTGTGAATCGGAGGGAGGTGCACCCGGATAGGGACCTGTAGTCAGGGAACAGGGTGACCTACACCCGGAACTTCGGTGAGAAGGGCTGGTACGCCCTGGACGCCTGGAGGGGCACCCGGATAGGGACCTATACCCAGGGGACAGGGTGACCTACACCCGGAACTTCGGTGAGAAGGGCTGGTACGCCCTGAAGAACGTCAGGAATTGTGGATCTCCTGCTCCTGATTCCAGAACTGGCGGCCCTCAGACACCAGTGGTGCTGAAAACACCTGAGGCCAAACCAGTCCTGGCTGCCACTTCAAATGCAGCATCAGCCTCAACAGCTTCAGTGACTACCGCAGACCCGGTAGTAACAACACAACCAGTTGTGGTTCATTCTCAGGCCACACAGACACCTGTGGCAGGACATGATCTCACAATTCATGCCAGCACCAGCCATGAACTATTTGTAGTCCCAGGTGTGGCTTTCGTGCATGACTTTTCCCAGGCAAGTGGAACAGCCAGCACCAGGCTCTACATCCAAAAGAAAATAAAGAAAGAGGAATACTGACTGTAAATAGTTAAACAAAGTTAAAAGTTAATAATTAACACGGTAGGGTTCATGCAAAAAGTTTAAAGGACTCAGAGATCATGGACAATGTTTGATCCCAACTGCCCTTGTAAATAGTTAACTCTTCTTAATGTGCTCCTTCTTGGTTTTACATGAAGCCTTTAGGGTGCGTCTGACACCCTATACCTTTGCACGACTGACCTCAGAACAAAAACCGTCAGGCGTGGCCGAAGTAGTGGTCCAAAGTGGAGACCAGCCATGCCTTGTAGCCCGCCCAAGGCCTACATTGGGGGTTTGAGACAGGTCCCCCATATTGCACTAAAAGAAGAACACCTGGGTTTACTGTTCCATAGTTTTGACATTTATGGATAATGGCTATCACTGTGGTTTGCTGGAGTCCCAAAGCTTTAGAAGTGGCTTGATAACCTTTTCCGGACAGATAGATCTCATTTACTTTGTTTCTCATTTGTTCCAGAATTTCTTTGATCATGGTATGATTCCTTGATTTTGAGGATTTTTTTGGTTTACTTCACTTTATCAGGCAGGTTCTATTTAAGTGATTTTTTGATTGATAACAGGTGTGGCAGTAATCAGGCCTGAGTGTGGCTAGGGAATTTGAACTCAGCTTCCCAAAGATGTGATTATCAACAGTTAATTTATGTTTTAAATCACTTTTTCACACAGTGCCCTGTAGGTTTTGATTTCTTTTTCCCTTAATACTAAAGAGCTCCATTTAAAAACTGCATTTTATGTTTACTTGTGTTATCTTTGTCTAATATTTAAATTTGTTTGGTGATTTGAAACATTTAAGTGTGATAAACATGCAGAAGAATAGGAAATCAAGAAGGGGGCAAACACTTTTTCACATAACTGGATGTATCCCAAAATGGTATCATTGAAAACCACAGCTTGGCAGGCAAAAAAACAAGCTGTCTCACAGCTCCATTAACAGAAAAATAAAAATGCTACAAGTTTCAGAAAACGGGGTTTCAAATTTTTTTTTTACTTTTATATATTTCAGATGTTTTTGTGTTTCACTGAAAGTGTTGATTCCCTTAAAATTATTCCAAAAAAATGATGTAATTCTTCCAGAAAATCATTGCAATTACACATTTTGTTATACACGTTTATTTCCTTTGTGTGTATTGGAACAACATAAAAAAAAACTGCGAGAGCCGTGCCGCGCGTGTACGAGGTTTATGGAGCGGAGCCGTGTGTACGAGGTGGATGTAGCAGTGCTGTGTGTGTACGAAATGGAGCCCTGTGTGTACGAAGTGTACGGAGCTGAGCCGTGGCCAGGGCTCCATGCTTGAGTCATGTGTGTACAGAGCGCCAGAGCGGAGCAGAGTCGTGTATGTAGCAGAGCCACGTGTGTACGAGGTGTACGGAGCAAACCGCTTGTGTACGAGGTGTATGCTGCAAAGCCCCATGTGTACAAGGTTT
>VIAB01007293.1:88915-103982 GCA_009801035.1 Oophaga pumilio | reverse complement strand
GCTCAGAAACCATCTCTAGCACATTCATAACAGGGACCAGGCTGAAGTCCACTGCAAGCAGCAAACAAACACGGAAAATCCAACCAGAGGAAAAAAACAGCAAATCACTTATCTGAATGAGAGCAGGAATGCAAGTTGAGCTCCAAGCAAGACCAGGAAGAACAATTGATTACCGGCAAGGCTGAAGGGAGCTCAAGTCACTTATATCAGACCATTCTGAGCCAGCTGAAGGCCATTCAGTAATTAGTTCATTATCCTCAGCAACCACCAGAGGGAGCTCCAGCTCAGAAGTCACCTCCTGAGTATTCACAACACCCACCCACCTGAACTATACAATGGTCTCCTCCCGCACACTATATAATGGTCTCCCCCTACAATGTATCATAGTCTCCCCCTACAATGTATGATAGTCTCCCCCCTGCACTGTATGATTCTCACCCCCGCATGGTATGATGGTCTCCCACAAATGGTATGATGGTCCCCCACAGATGGTATGATAGTCCCCTACAGCCCACCACACATTGTCTGATTGTCACCCTTGTCCTCCCCATACACTGTATGCTGGTCCCCCACACACATTATGATGATGATCCCACCATGCGGTATGATGGCCCCCCACGTTATGATGGTTCCCCCACTGGTATAATGTCCCACGCGGTACGACGGTCCCAACTTTGTTTGCGATATGACGGTCCCCCCGCGTGTGGTAGGACAGTTCCCCCCGCACATGGTAGGACGTTTTCCCCCGTGCACGGTAGGACGGTTCCCCCCCCCCGCGCGGTAGGACAGTTTTCCCCTTGCGCGGTAGGACGTTTCCCCCCCTGTGTACGGTAGAACGGTTCCCCCTGCGCGCGGTAGGACGGTTCCCCCCCGTGCGCAATAGGACGGTTCCCCCACTTGTGCGCGGTAGGACGTTTTCCCCCTCTGTGCGCGGTAGGACAGTTCCCCCGCGTGCGGTAGGACGCTCCCCGCGTGCGGTAGGATGGTTCCCCTCCACACGGTAGGACGGTTTCCCCCCACATGGTATCATGTTCCTATCCCCACAGGGTACGATTTTCCCAACATATCCCCTGATAGGATGGCTCCCCCCCACACGGTAGGATGGTTCCCCCCACACAGTAGGATGGTTCCCCGCACACGGATGGTCCCCCCACACGGTAGGATGGTTACCCTCTAACACGGTAGGATGGTCACCCTCCGACACGGTAGGACGGTTCCCTCCCACATGGTATCATGTTTCTATCTCAACAGGGTATGATTTTCCCATCATAACCCCGATAAGATGGTTCCCCCCACACGGAAGGATGGTCCCCCCCCACACAGTAGGCTGGTTCCACCCCCACACGGTAGGATGGTTCCCCCCCACACGATAGGATGGTTCTCCCCACACGGTAGGATGGTCCCCCCCACACGGTAGGATGGTTCACCCCCCACACTTTAGGATGATCACCCAAACCCAAACATTCTATGATGCTCCCCCACACACAGAATTATGGTTCCCTCATACCATATCCGGACACTCTATATGATGATCCCCCACAGCCTCACAACACACAATATGATTGTCTCTCACAGCACCATCTCATACGATATGATATTCCTTCACAGTTGGTATGATAGTTGGTATAATGGCCCATAGCACCTCCTTTGATTTCCCCCACAACTATCCACACCTGGAATTATGGCATCCAACAGCCTCCCATACATGGTATTATGGTATCCACAGCCACACCACCCATGGTATGATGGTCCCCACATATGGTATGATAGTTCCCGACAGCCTCAGCACAGATTGTATGATGGACCTTCACACATCATCTGATGCTCACCCACATACATTATAATGGCCCCTCACTCATGGTATGATAAACCCATCAGCCTCCTCAGACACTTTATTATGAACGACACATGCCCCCACACACTTGGTATGATACCCCATAGCCCTACCACACAGGTTTTGAGGATTCCTGCGATCATCCCAACACATGGTACAATAGGTCCCCCAAATAAATTGTATGATGGACCTTACAGCCCCCAAAATATAGTTTGATTGCTTTCCACATATAGTATTAAGGTCTCCTACAGACTACCCACACACTTTGATGGTCCTACGAGCCCCCATACACAGTATAATACCTCACATTCCCTCCTCTGATAGGCAGTATGATGGTCTCCCACAGTCTACACACACTGTATGATGGTCATCCACACAGGGTATGATGATCACCCACACACAGTATAATGGTCTCCCACAAGTGGTATGATGGTCTCCCACAAATGGTATGATAATCCCCCACAGCCCACCACACGCAGTCTGATTGTCACACTTATCCTCCCCACACATTGTATTCTAGTCTCCCACACACATTATGATGATGATCCCACCATGCGGTATGATGGCCCCCCACATGTTTTAATGGGCCGCCCAAGTGGTATGATGGTTCCCCCATCCGGTATGATGGCCTGATGGCTCATGCGGTATGACGGTCCCCTTCTGGTGCAGTATGACGGTCCCCTTACCACGCAGTATGACAGTACCCACCCCGCGTGGTATGACGGTCACCCCCGCACGGTATGACAGTTCCCCTGCACGGTATGATGGTCCCCCCATGAGGTATAAAAGTCCCCCCACAAGGTAAGATGGTCCCCCACCATGTGGTATGATGATCCCCCCACATGGTATGATGATCCTCCACCACACAGTATGATGGTCCTCCCCCACACGGTATTATGTTCCCATCATACCCCTCGGTATGATGGTTTCCCCACATGATAGGATGGTTCCCCCCTCACGGTAGGATGGCTCCTTCCCCACACGGTAGGATGGCTCACCTGACACAGTAGGATGGCTCCCCCCGACACGGTAGGATGGTTCGCCCCCACACGGTAGGATGGTCCCCTCTCACACGGTAGAATGTTCCCTTGCGCCACACGTTTGGATGGTTCCCTGCCCACACACGCTAGGATGGTTCCCTATACAAGGTATGATGGCTCCTCCACACACATGGTACAATGGCCCCTATACACACACCCACACCATCTGATAGTCCCCCCTCATGGTACGATGATTCCACTCCCCACACGGTTTGATTTTTCCACCCTACATACATGATATGATCGTCTACACAGCCTACGTCCATATAACATTTTGTTACCCCACGCATGGTCTGATGCCACCACCACATATTGTATGATGGCTCCCCCATGTAATAATGTAGTATGATGGTGCCTCCATGTAGTATGATGGCCCTTCTATGTGGTATGATGGACCCCCCTTGGTATGATGTTCCTCTCACCACACGGTATAACGTTCATCTCACCACACGGTATGACGTTCCTCCCATCACATGGTATGACGTTTCTCCCACCACATGGTATAACGGTCCTCTCCACACAGTATGGCGGACTTCCCACCACACTTTATGACGGTCCTCCCACCACACAGTATGATGTCCTCTAATATGGTATGATGGTTTCCCCCTTGCCCTGTATGTTGGTTACCCATCCCCCTGAACTATACAATGGTCTCCTCCCACACACTATATAATGGTCTCCCCTTACAATGTATCATAGTCTCCCCCCTGTGTTCTGTCTCCACATGAGGCGAATGGAGGTGTAGTTGATTGGGGCTGGGAGAGATTCCTACTTTCCGTTTCCTCAATGCAGAGCAGACAGGACCAATGCTGTTCGGCGTCCGGAGAGATGATGCATACCGGGATAGTACAGTCCATCCTTGTTTATTTGTAAATCCGGACATACAGCGAATGATAGGTAATACAGTATTTCTACAGAAATGCCGATGTACATAACAAATCTGATAGAGAACAACAAATAGTGTGGTCGAAAACTGATGCCTTTCACAGCTCGGTGCAAGCGTGTCTCTCCCATAGAAAGTGAAACTAGAAATTAAATGGCTGCCAGGAGGAAGAAGAAGATGTGACCCCTGAACCGGAAGTGGAAGGCATGTTCAAGAATTAATATATTACAGGCTGCTATACAGAAAAAGACATTAGGTGGCAGCAGAGCACATGATGGAATAGATTATACACAGCATGGAAATAATACAATATGTAAACCAGACAAACGGAACAGCACACACTGCACTGTAGGATTCTCACCCCCGCATGGCATGATGGTCTCCCACAAATGGTATGATGTTCTCCCACAAATGGTATGATAGTCCCCCACAGCCCACCACACACGTTCTGATTGTCACCCTTGTCCTCCTCATAAACTGTATGCTGTTACCCCACACACATTATGAAGATGATCCCACCATGCGGTATGATGGCCCCCACGTTATGAAGGTTCCCCCATCCATTATGATGGCCCACGTGGTACGACGGTCCCCCCTCCGCGTGCGGTAGGACGGTCCCCCTGCGCGCGGCAGGACGGTACCCCCGCGCGTGTAGGATGGTCCACTCTCGCTCGGCAGGACGGTTCACCCCCGCGCCCGGTAGGACGGTTCACCACAGTGTGCGCTAAAACGGTTTACCCCTGCGCGTGGTAGGATGGTTCACCCCTGCACGCAGTAGGACAGTTCCCCCCGCGCATGGTAGGACAGTTCCCACCACTTGCGGTAGGATGGTTCCCCCCCACACAGTATCATGTTCCTATCCCCACAGGGTATGATTTTCCCATCTTATCCCCCGATAGGATGGTTCCCCCCACACGCTAGGACGGTTCCCCTCACACGGTATCATGTTTCTATCCCCACAGGGCATGAATTTCCCCCAATAGGATGGTTCCCTCCCACACGGCAGGATGGTTCCCTCCACATGGTAGGATGGTTCCGCCCACACGGTAGGATGGTTACCCCAACACACGGTAGGACGGTTCCCCTCGCACGGTATCATGTCCCTTTTCTCACAGGGTATGATTTTCCCATCATATCCCCGGATATGGTTCCCTACCACGCGCAGTAGGATGGTTCCCCCAGCTTGCGGTAGGACGGGTTCCCCCAGCGCGTGGTAGGACGGTTCTCCCCTGCGCGCGGTAGGGCGGTTCTCCCCGCGCGTGGTAGGAGGGTTCCCCCTGCGCGCGGTAGGAAGGTTCCCCCCCGCGCACGGTAGGACGGTTCCCCCAGTGGCCGCTGTAGGACGGTTACACCTGCACGCAGTAGGACGGTTCCCCCCGCGTGCGGTAGGATGGTTCCCCCCTACGTGCGGTAGGATGGTTCCCCCCTACGTGCGGTAAGATGGTTCCCCCACATAGTATCATGTTACTATCCCCACAGGGTATGATTTTCCCATTTTATCCCCATTAGGATGGTTCCCCCCACACGGCAGGATGGTTCCCCCCCCACACGGCAGGATGGTTCCCCCCCCACTCGCTAGGATGGTTCCCCCTACACAGCATCATGTTCCTATCATCACAGGGCATGATTTTCCCATCCTATCCCCCCCACACGGTAAGATGGTTCCCCCCACATGGTACGATGGTTACCCCCTCACACGGTAGGACGGTTCCCCTCACATGGTATCTTGTTCCTATCCCCACAGGGTATGATTCTCCCATCATATCCTCTGATATGATGGTTCCCCCCACGCGCGGTAGGATGGTTTCCCCTGTGAGTGGTAGGACGGTTTCCCCAGCGCGCGGTAGGAGGGGTTCCTCCAGCGCACGGTAGGACGGGTTCCCCCAGCGTGCGGTAGGACAGTTCTCCCCTGCGCGTGGAAGGACGGTTCCCCTCGCGCGCAAGGACGGTTTCCCCCCAGAATGCGGTAGGACAATTTCCCCCGCACGGTAGGACGGTTTCCCCACACACGGTATCATGTTCCTATCCCCACAGAATATGATTTTCCCATCATATCCCCCAATATGATGATTCCCCCCACATGGTAGGATGGTTCCCCCCCACACACGGTAGGATGGTCTCCCAAACCCAAACATTCTATGATGCTCCCCCACACACAGAATGATGGTTCCCTCATACCACATACAGACACTCTATATAATGATCCCCCACAGCCTCACCACACACAATATGATGGTCTCTCACAGCATCACCACACACGATATTATATTCCTTCACAGTTGGTATGATAGTTGGTATGATGGCCCATAGCACCTCCCCACACGTTATGATGACCCCCACAACTATCCACACATGGAATTATGGCATCCCACAGCCTCCCATACATGGTATTATGGTATCCACAGCCTCACTACCCACGGTATGATGGTCCCCACATATGGTATGATAGTTCCCCACAGCCTCAGCACAAATTGTATGATAGACCCCCACAGCCCTCCACACACCATCTGATGCTCACTCACATACATTATAATAGCCCCTTACTCATAGTATGATAAACCCATCAGCCTCCTCAGACACTTTATGATGAACAACACATGCCCCCACACATGAGGTATGATACCCCATAGCCCTACCACACAGGTTTTGAGGATTCCTGAGATCATCCCAACACAATTTACAATAGCCCCCCACATAAATTGTATGATGGACCTTACAGCCCCCAAAACATAGTTTGATTGCTCTCCACATATATTTGATGGACTCCTATAGCCTACCCACACACTTTGATGGTCCTACGAACCCCAATACACAGTGTAATACCTCACATTTCTTCCTCTGATAGGCAGTATGATGGTCTCCCACTGTCTACACACACTGTATGATGGTCACCCACACAGGGTATGATGGTCACCCACACACAGTATAATGTTCTCCCGCAAATGGTATGATGGTCTCCCGCAAATGATATGATAATCCCCCACAGCCCACCACAAACGGTCTGATTGTCACCCTTATCCTCCCCACAAACTGTATGCTGGTCTCCCACACACATGATGATGATGGTTCCACCATGCATTATGATGGGCCGCCCATGTGGTATGATGGTTCCCCCATCCGGTATGATGGCCTGATGGCCCACGCGGTATGATGGTCCCCCCACACGGTATGACGGTCCCCTCCCTGCACGGTATAATGGTCCCCCCGCACGGTATGACGGTCCCCCCACACGGTATGATGGTCCCCTACCACGCAGTATGATGTTCCCCCCACATGGTATGATGATCCTCCCCCACACAATATGATGGTCCTTCCCCACATTGTATTACGTTGGCATCATACCCCTTTGTATTTTTTTTCCCCCCCACATGGTAGGATGGTTCCATTCCCACATGGTAGGATGGCTAACTCCACCCGGTAAAATGGCTCCCCCCACACGTTAGGATGGTTCTCCCACACATGGTAGGATGGTCCCCTCCCTCACAGTTAGGATGGGACCTCCCACATGTTAGGATGGTCCCCTCTCACACGGTAGGATGTTCCCCTCCCACACGGTTGGATGGTCCCCTCACAGGGTAGGATGGTTCTCCGCCCACACACGGTAGGATGGTCCCCCATACAAGGTATGATGGCTCCTCCACACACATGGTACGATGGCCTATACACAGACCCACAACATCTAGTAGTCCCACTTCTTTGTACGATGATCCCACTCCCCACACGGTTTGATTGTTCCACCCTACACACACGATATGATCGTCTACACAGCCTACGTCCATATAACATTTTGTTCCCCCCCCACATGGACTGATGCCACCACCACACATGGTATGATAGCTCTCCCGTGTAGTTTGATGGTGCCTCCATGTAGTATGATGGCCCTCCTATGTTGTATCATGGACCCCCCCGTGGTATGACGTTCCTCTCACCACACGGTATGACGTTCCTCTCACCACACGGTATGACTTTCCTCCCATCACACGAGATGACGTTCCTCCCACCACACAGTATGACGGTCCTCTCACCACACAGTATGGCGGTCTTCCCACCACACTTTATGACGGTCCTCCCACCACACGGTATGATCGTCCTCCTATATGGTATGATGGCCTCCTCCACACATGGTATGATGGTCTCCCCTACAATGTATCATAGTCTCCCCTTTGCACTGTATGATTCTCACCCCCGCACGCTATGATGGTCTCCCAAAAATGGTATGATGGTCCCCCACAGCCCACCACACACGGTCTGATTATCACACTTGTCCTCCTCATACACTGTATGCTGGTCCCACACACACATGATGATGATCCCACCAAGCGGTATGATGGCCCCCACGTTATGATGGTAGCAATATCACCAACAGTCAGCTGACACCTCAAGTGACCTTATAAAAGATGGTGGGAGTGGTCACCACCTTCCCCTGACAAGTCAGCAGCAATGTAATTGCACCAGTGGCCACCGGAGGAAAAGACTGACATTAACCCCCAATGGCCTGAAAGGAAAAAGATTTTAATATGCAAAGAGAGATCTGCCACAGATCCAAAAGTGGATCGTGACAGTACGCCCCCTTTAATGAGGGGCCTCTGGGCCCTCAACACCGCACCTCATATAACACCTACGGTGAGGACGCCTCGATCCACCAGGGTTCACCCCAGCAGTCACCTGACTCTCAGGTTTATGGCAAACGTGGACAGATGGATGGGCAATAACCCTGCACAAAATGACTACTAAGTGCAGGATCATTCCACTGAGTGTCAGTGGCCCATCCCTTGAACTCTGAGCAGTACTCCTCAACCGGCCGGTCCCCCTGCTTGATTTTACGGAGTTGGGATTCCGCCAGGGAGATGCCATCAGGATCTCCATATACCAGCCCCAGAGCCGCAAAAAACCAGTCCACTGACCTTAAAGATGGTGAATCGGTCGGCAGGGAGAAGGCCCACGATTGGGGATCACCCTTAAGAAGGGAGACAATAATCCCCACACTCTTTTCCTCCCTCCCTGATGAACAGGGGCGGAGCCTGAAGTACAATTTACAGGCCTCCTGGAAAACCAGAAATTTATCTCTCCCTCCAGAAAACCTGTCAGGGAGAGATATCTTAGGTTCTGGTTGAACCTGCATCTGAGCCGAGGCCCAGAACCCCACCAACTGCTGTAACTGCTGCACCACCTCACCCCGCAGCACCTTAAACTCATCTGTGAGGGTCTGAAGCAGATGGGCAAAGGCCTGCATTTGGGCCATGGCTCACAAGAAAGGGAAAAAAAACAAAACTGTGTTGGTTGGTGATGTCACGGGGTAGTTGTAGAAATATAGGGGACGAGGAACCTGGGCCCCTGAACTGCCCCTAAGGCTAAGGAAGGACCCTGTCTCTCCTTAACTTGGAGGTACACTTGAAGGTAGTGAGGCCCAAGTCACCGACCTGTCCCTGTCTCCTGTTTAGCCCTGAGCTAAACCCACCAACCCTCTCCCCAGGAGGTGAGACAGGGAATAAAGTGAATTACACCAAAACAACAAAAAGGAAAGAAAGACACCTAGGGGTTAAATAACTAAACAATAAATACTTAGCTTGCTCTGCTGCAAAGCACCGTACAGCAGAGAAAGGCACCAAATCAGGGAAACAGCAGAAGTACCACTGCGCTCAGCAAGCTCCTGACTTCAGCTTGGTTGGTCTTCAAAAGGTAAGAAATATCACCAACAGTCAGCTGACGCCTCAGGTGACCTTATAAAGGATGGTGGGAGTGGTCACCACCTTCCCTGACAAGTCAGCAGCAATGTAATTACACCAGCGACTACCGGGGGAAAAGACTGACATTAACCCCCGATGGCCTGAAAGGAAAAAGGTTTTAATATGCAAAGAGAGATCTGCCACAGATCCAAAAGTGGATCGTGACAGATGGTCCCCCATACAAGGTATGATGGCTCCTCCACACACATGGTACGATGGCCCCGATACACACACCCACACCATCTGATAGTCCCCCTTCATTGTACAATGATCCCACTCCCCTCCCGTGATATGACGTTCTTCTCACCACACGGTATGACGTTCCTCTCACCACACGGTATGACTTTCCTTCCATCACACGGGATGACGTTCCTCCCACCACACAGTATGACGGTCCTCTCACCAAACAGTATGGCGGTCTTCCCACCACGCTTTATGACGGTCCTCCCACCACATGGTATGATCGTCCTCCAATATGGTATGATGGCCTCCTCCCCACATGGTATGATGGTCTCCCCTTGCCCTGTATGTTTGTCACCCACCCCCCTGAACTAAACAATGGTCTCCCCCTACAATGTATCATAGTCTCCCCCCTGCACTGTATGATTCTCACCCCCGCACGCTATGATGGTCTCCCACAAATGGTATGATGGTCCCCCACAGCCCACCAAACACTAATTGTCACACTTGTCCTTCTCATACACTGTATGCTGGTCCCCCACACACATTATGATGATGATCCCACCATGTGGTGTGATGGCCCCCCACATTATGATGGTTCCCCCATCCGGTATGATGGCCCACGCGGTACGACTGTCCCCCCAGCGTGCGGTAGGACGGTTCCCTCCCGTGCGCAGTAGGATGGTTCCCCCCCACGCGTGGTAGGATGGTTCCCCCTGTGCGCGGTAGGACGGTTCCCCCCACACGGTATCATGTTCCTATCCCCACAGGGTATGATTTTTCCATCATATCCCCCGATAGGATGGTTCCCCCTCACATGGTAGGATGGTTACCCTCCCACACGGTAGGACTGTTCCCCCCACACGGTATCATGTTCCTATCCCCACAGGGTATGATTTTCCCATCATATCCCCCAATAGGATGGTTCCCCCCACACGGTAGGACGGTTCCCACTCACACGGTATCATGTTCCTATCCCCACAGGGTATGATTTTCCCATCATATCCCTCGATAGGATGGTTCCCCCCAACACGATAGGATGGTTCCGCCCCACATGGTAGGATGGTTCCCCCAACACGATAGGATGGTTACCCTCCCACATGGTAGGACGGTTCCTCCCAAACGGTATCATGTTCCTATCCCCACAGGGTCTGATTTTCCCATCGATAGGATGGTTACCCCCCCACAAGGTATGACAGTTCCCCCTGTGTGGTATGATGGTCTCCTCCCCGAGCGGTATGATGATCCCCCTCACGGTATGACGTTCCCCTGTGCGGTATGATGGTCCCTCCATGAGGTATAACAGTCTCCCCACACAGTAAGATAGTCCCCACCACACTGTACAATGGTCTCCACACAAGGTATGATGATCCTCCCCCACACGGTATGATGGTCCTCCCCCACACGGTATTATGATCCTCCCCCACACGGTATGATGATCGTCCTCCCCCACATGGTGTTATGTTCCCATCATACCCCTTCATATGATGGTTCCCCCCACAAGGTAGCATGGTTCCCCCAAATGGTAGGATGGTCCTCCGCACACGGCAGGATGGTCCCCTCTCACATGGTAGGATTTTCCCCTTCCACACGGTTGGATGGTCCTCCTACAGGGCAGCATGGTTCCCCACCCACACACTGTAAGATGGTCCCCCATACAAGGTATGATAGCTCCTCCACACACATGGTATGATGGCCCCTATACACACACCCACACCATCTGATAGCCCCCTCTCATGGTACGATGATCCCACTCCCCACACGGTTTGATTGTTCCACCCTACACACACGATATGATCGTCTACACAGCCTACGTCCATATAACATTTTGTCCACCAACATGGTCTGATGCCACCACCACACATGGTATGATGCTCCCCCATGCAGTATGATGGTGCCTCCATGTAGTATGATGGCCCTCCTATGTGGTATGATGAACCTCCGTGGTATAACGTTCCTCTCACCACACGGTATGACGTTCCTCCTATCACACCGTGTGACGTTCCTCCCACCACACGGTATAACGATCCTCTCATCACACGTTTGACGGTCCTCTCACCCCACGGTATGGCGGTCTTCCCACCACACTTTATGACGGTCTTCCCACCACACGGTATGATGGGCCTCCAATATGGTATGAAGGCCTCCTTCCCACAAGGTATGATGGTTTCCCCCTTGCCCTGTATGTTGGTCACCCACCCCTCTGAACTATACAATGGTCTCTTCCTGCACACTATGTAATGGTCTCCCCTACAATGTATCATAGTCCCCCCTGCATTGTATGATTCTCACCCTCGCACGGCATGATGGTCTCGCACAAATGGTATGATAGTCCTCTACAGCCCACCACACATGGTCTGATTGTCACCCTTGTCCTCCTCATAAACTGTATACTGGACCCCACACACATTATGATGATGATCCCACCATGTAGTATGATGGCCCCCACATTATGATGGTTGCCCCATTCGGTATGATGGTCCGCACGGTACGATGGTTCCCCTCCTCGCGCGATAGGACGGTTCCCCCCTGCACAGTAGGATGGTTACCCCCCCACACGGTAGGATGGTTCCCCCCACATGGTATCATGTTACTATCCCCACAGGGTATGATTTTCCCATCATATCCCCCGATAGGATGTTTCCACCCCAAACAGTAGGACGGTTACCCCAGCACGCAGTAGGACGGTTCCCCCTGCACTGTAGTACGGTTCCCCCCCACACCGTTTCATGTTCCTATCCCCCCACAGGGAATGATTTTCCCATCATATCCCAATAGGATGGTTCCCCCCACAAGGTAGGATGGTCCCCCCCACACGGTAGGATGGTCCCCCCCACACGGTAGGATGGTTCCCTCCCCACACGGTAGGATGGTTCCCTCCCCACACGGTAGGATTGTCTCCCAAATCCAAACATTCTATGATGTTCCCTCACACACAGAATGATGGTTCCCTCATACCACATACAGACACTCTATTTGATGATCTCCCACAGCCTCACCACACACAATATGATGATCTCTCACAGCACCACCACACACAATATGATATTCCTTCACAGTTGGTATGATAGTTGGTATGATGGCCCATAGCACTTCCACACATGTTATGATGACCCCCACAACTAACAACTATCCACACATGGAATTATGGCATCCCACAGCCTCACATACATGGTATTATGGTCTCCACAGCCTCACCACCCACGGTATGATGGTCCCAACATATGGTATGATAGTTCCCCACAACCAC
Source organism: Oophaga pumilio (assembly GCA_009801035.1). Classification (NCBI taxonomy): domain Eukaryota; kingdom Metazoa; phylum Chordata; class Amphibia; order Anura; family Dendrobatidae; genus Oophaga; species Oophaga pumilio. Next base: position 91,069 of record VIAB01007293.1, on the reverse strand, counting down.
AGCACAGATTGTATGATGGACCTCCACGCACCATCTGATGCTCACCCACATACATTATAATGGTCCCTCGCTCATAGTATAATAAACCCATCAGCCTCCTCAGACACTTTATGATGAACGACACATGCCCCCACACACTTGGTATGATACCCCATAGCCCTACCACACAGGTTTTTGTGGATTCCTGAAATCATCCCAACACATGGTACCATAGTCCCCCACATAAATTGTATGATGGACCTTACAGCCCCCAAAACATGGTTTGATTGCTCTCCACATATAGTATGATGGTCTCTTACAGCCTACCCACGCACTTTGATGGTCCTAAGAGCCCCCATACACAGTATAATACCTCACATTCCCTCCTCTGATAGGCATACTGCTGATGGTCTCCCACAGTCTACATACACTGTATGATGGTCACCCACACAGGGTATGATGGTCACCCACACACGGTATAATGGTCTCCCAAAAATGGTATGATGGTCTCCACAAATGGTATGATAATCCCCACAGCCCACCACACACGGTCTGGTTGTCACTCTTATCCTCCCCACACATTGTATGCTAGCCTCCCACACACATTATGATGATGATCCCACCATGCGCTATGATGGCCCTCCACATGTTATGGTGGGCCGCCCACGTGGTTCCCGCATCTGGTATGATGGCCTGATGGCCCACGCGGTATGGCGGTCCCCCCCGCATGGTATGACGGTCCCCTCCCCATGTGGTATGACGGTCCCGCAGCGCGGTATGATGGTCCTCCCCCACACGGTATGATGTTGCCATCAAACCGAGGGGTTCCCCCCACATAGTAGGATGGCTCCCCACATGGTAGGATGGTTCCACCCCCACATGGTAGAATGGCTCCCTCCACACGGTAGGATGGCTCCCCACACATAGTAGGATGGCTCCCCCCACATAGTAGGATGGTTCCCCCCACATGGTAGGATGGTCCCCTCCCACATGGTAGGATGGTCTCCTCTCACACGGTAGGATGTTCCCCTCCCACACGGTTGGATGGTCGCCCCACAGGATAGGATGGTTCCAAGCCCACACACGGTAGGATGGTCCCCCATACAAAATGTGGAGAAACAGGGTGAGTGGGAGCTCTTGTCCGCTGGCCTGGCTGCCTTTAGAAAGAGTCCATGGACCAGGGCTCATACCACTGACAGCCCGCTTTATCACCCTGTGGGCAACATACTACACAGACAACGCAGGGTTAGTGTAAAACAGTGTGGCAATGCTTTATTGAACCACAACAACCTATAGCAAACAGAACTTTCCCAGCAATTACCCCCAACATGGTGCACATTACAGGGCCCAACCCTTCCGCCGACTCGCCTGGATAACGGTAGATGTTACGTCAGAGCTCCCAGGGTCGATATTTCACCTGTGATATACACACAGAGAAGAGATATTGACAAGCGTAAGGAGATGACCAAGAGCAGTCCATAGAGTCTCTAGAAGGCCCAAAGCCAGTTGACACTATGTCACAGCTCCCAGGGTCGCTATTCCACCTGTGATATACACACAGAGAAGAGATAACGACAAGCGTATGGAGGTGACAGTCCATACTGTCCATACAAGGTCCAAAGCCAGTTGACACGAGAGTCACCACCTGGATTATCCGACCAGCTCCATGGAACCAGGCGACCAGCGGGTCCCAAAACCTGGCATTCTCCACACATATCCATGGTTCAGAGATAGTCACTGGATCAGATCTCTGGCCTTCCAACCGGAGCCGAAAACTCCTAGATTGTTTCCCTTAGAATCATAGATCCGAGTCCCTCGTGATGGTGCCATGATGAATTAGCTGCAGTCCTGTCTCTGGTCCGTTGAGTCTTGTGCAGAATGGCCGACTGGTAGCTCTGTGTGATGAGATGAGGTCTGATCTGCTCTCTCTGTCTCTTGTTTTTATACCCTAGACATGTAAGCTATTTTTAGAATTACCCAGTGTGCTTCAGTTCAGCCTCACAGCTCAAACTGGTTTAGAAGTCAACAAACTAGTTTTATAATACAATGCACAATTAGCATATCAGCTCACAATAACCACAGATAAACATGCACTACGTACAAGTCACTATTACAGACTTACACAGTATGTTAAATTGTCAAGATCCCGTCTGGGTTGGAGCCGATGTTACTGCA
>VIAB01007293.1:66338-81566 GCA_009801035.1 Oophaga pumilio | reverse complement strand
ATTGGGTCCACGCATGGCTTCCTCCGCATTCCATAGTCCCTGGACTAAATCTCATTCAATTTGTTGAAGCTGGAACATCTCCTGCAGTTTCCGTTTCTTGTTGAATCCATATATCCACTCTGGTCTTCTTCCCAAGGCCGAGTTGGTGGGGTTGGACATAGTAGCATCCAAAACCTGCTGTGCATGCCTCATCAATGGTCTGCTGGGTCTGTCTGTATGCCTCCCTGGTTGTGGAGCCCTGGACGGTGTGTGAGGACAGCAGCCCACTGCAGCTCCCCCGGTTCCACCGGGCTGAGTAGTATCCCACTGCTGCCACCAATTGTGGAAAAATGGTGTCAGTGGGAGCTCTTGTCCGCTGGCCTGCCTGCCTTTAGAAAGACTGCATGAACCAGGGCTCATACCACTGAACGCCCACTCTATCTCCCCGTGGGCAACATACTACACAGACAACGCAGGGTTAGGTTAAAACAGTGTGGCAATGCTTTATTGAACCACAACACCCTATAGCAAACAGAACATTCCCAGCAATTACCCCCAACATGGTGCACATTACAGGGCCCAACCCTTCCGCTGACTCGCCTGGATAACAGTAGATGTTACGTCAGAGCTCCCAGGGTCAATATTCCACCTGTGATATACACACAGAGAAGAGAAATTTTGCAAGCGTAGGGAGATGACCGAGAACAGTCCATAGAGTCCGTAGAAGGCCCAAAGCCAGTTAACACTACGTCACAACTCCCAGGGTCGCTATTCCACCTGTGATATACACACAAAGAAGAGATAACAACAAGTGTAGGGAGGTGACATTCTATACTGTCCATACAAGGTCCAAAGCCAATTGACACGAGAGTCACCACCTGGCTTATCCGACCATCTCCATGGAACCAGGCGACCAGCGGGTCCCAAAACCTGGCTTTCTCCACAAATATCCATGGTTCAGAGATAGTCACTGGATCAGATCTGTGTCCTTCCAACTGGAGCCGAAAACTCCTAGATTGTTTCCCTTAGAATCATAGATCCGAGTCCCTCATGATGGTGCCATGATGAACTAGCTGCAGTCCTGTCTCTGGTCCATTGAGTCTTGCGCACGAATGGCCAACTGGTAGCTCTGTGTGATGAGATGAGGTCTGATCTGCTCTCTCTGTCTCTTGTTTTTATACCCTAGACGTGTAAGCTATTTTTAGAATTACCCAGTGTGCTTCAGTTCAGCCTCACAGCTCAAACTGGTTTAGAAGTCAACAAACTAGTTTTATAATACAATGCACAATTAGCATATCAGCTCACAATAAACACAGATAAACACCCACTATGTACAAGTCACTGTTACAGACTTACATAGTATGTTAAATAGTATATCAGCTTGCAAGATTGTCTTCTTGACCCACCAGACATAAACACTTAAATCCACAAGCCAATATACAGATAAAAATTCAATTCTTGTGGGTTTACAAAAACATGGTTGTCTGGGAAATTAAGATTCAATCTGGTTTCTTCACATTGCTCCACCATCTTAATTAACCAGACATGATAGGCTTCTGGTCATCCTTCTCCACACTTAATTGAAGAGTAGCAACTGGTATCCATTGGGTCCACGCATGGCTTCCTCCGCATTCCATAGTCCCTGGATTAAATCCCATTCAATTTGTTGAAGCTGGAACATCTCCTGCAGTTTCCGTTTCTTGTTGAGGTCATATATCCACTCTGGTCTTCATCCTAAGGCCGAGTTGGTGGGATTGGACATAGTAGCATCCAAAACCTGCTGTGCATGCCTCATCAATGGTCTGCCGGGTCTGTCTGTATGCCTCCCTGGTTGTGGAGCCCTGGACGGTGTGTGAGAACAGCAGCCCACTGCAGCTCCCCCATTACCCCCGGGCTGAGTAGTATCCCACTGCTGCCACCAATTGTGGAGAAACGGTGTCAGTGGGAGCTCTTGTCCGCTGGCCTGCCTGCCTTTAGAAAGACTGCATGGACCAGGGCTCATACCACTGAACGCCCGCTCTTTCTCCCCGTGGGCAACATACTACACAGACAACGCAGGGTTAGGTTAAAACAGTGTGGCAATGCTTTATTGAACCACAACAACCTATAGCAAACAGAACATTCCCAGCAATTACACCCAACATGGTGCACATTACAGGGCCCAACCCTTCCGCTGACTCACCTGGACAATAGTAGATGTTACGTCAGAGCTCCCAGGGTCGATATTCCACCTGTGATATACACACAGAGAAGAGATATTGACAAGCGTAGGGAGATGACCGAGAACAGTCCATAGAGTTCGTAGAAGGCCTAAAGCCAGTTAACACTACGTCACAGCTCCCAGGGTTGCTATTCCACCTGTGATATACACACAATGAAGAGATAACGACAAGTGTAGGGAGGTGACAGTCTATACTGTCCATACAAGGTCCAAAGCCAGTTGACACGAGAGTCACCACCTGGCTTATCCGACCATCTCCATGGAACCAGGCGACCAGCGGGTCCCAAAACCTGGCTTTCTCCACACATATCCATGGTTCAGAGATAGTCACTGGATCAGATCTGTGTCCTTCCAACCGGAGCCGAAAACTCCTAGGTTGTTTCCCTTAGAATCATAGATCCGAGTCCCTCATGATGGTGCCATGATGAATTAGCTGCAGTCCTGTCTCTGGTCCGTTGAGTCTTGTGCAGAATGGCCGACTGGTAGCTCTGTGTGATGAGATGAGGTCTGATCTGCTCTCTCTGTCTCTTGTTTTTATACCCTAGACATGTAAGCTATTTTTAGAATTACCCAGTGTGCTTCAGTTCAGCCTCACAGCTCAAACTGGTTTAGAAGTCAACAAACTAGTTTTATAATACAATGCACAATTAGCATATCAGCTCACAATAAACACAGATAAACACCCACTATGTACAAGTCACTATTACAAGACACAGTATGTTATATAGTATAAAAGCTTGCAAGATTGTATTCTTGACCCACCAAACACTTAAATCTACAAGCCAATATACAGATAAAAAGTCAATTCTTGTGGGTTTACAAAAACATGGTTGTCTGGGAAATTAAGATTCAATCTGGTTTCTTCACACAAGATATGATGGCTCCTCCACACACGGTGCGATGGCCCCTATACACACACTCACACCATCTGATAGTCCCCCCTCAAGGTAAGATGATCCCACTCCCCACACGGTTTGATTGTTCTACCCTACACACACACGATATGATCGTCTACACAGCCTACGTCCATATAACATTTTGTTCCCCCAGCATGGTCTGATGCCACCATCACACATGGTATGATGGCTCCCCCATGTAGTATGATGGTGCCTCAGTGTAGTATGATGGACCCCGCCGTGGTATGATGTTCCTCTCACCACACGGTATGATGTTCCTCCCATCACACAGTATGACGTTCCTCCCACCACACGGTATGACGGTCCTCTCACCACACGGTATGACGGTCCTCTCACCACACAGTGTGTCGGTCTTCCCACCACACTTTAAGATGGTTCTCCCACCACATGGTATGATGGTCCTCCAATATAGTATGATGGCCTCCTACACACATGTTATGATGGTCTCCTGTTATGATTTGGTAGCCGAGGAGGACAGGAGCAAAAAACAGCAAAGGCAGCCAAACACCCAGAGAGGTTGGGAACTAATGGGTTGCAGATCCCTAAGCTAACCGCACAACTAGAAGCAGCCGTGGGACTTACCTACGGTGACCTAGACGCCTCGGCACAGCCGGAGAGATTAGCTACACCTGAAGATAGTAACAGGAAAGCTAACTGCCCCGGAGTAGAGCCCCAAAGGAATAGGTAGCCCCCAAACATATAATGGCGGTTAGACAAGAAGAAACACAAACACAGGAAGAAAATAGAGTGAGCAAACGCTGGGGCCAAATACTGCCTAGATAGGACAGGACAGAACAGAATACTATCTGCAGCCCAACAAAACCCTAGAAAATTCCAACACTTCTGATTTCAAAAAATGCTGAGACCACACGATCTCGCCACCCGCTAAATCAGATCTCTGGTGTGACCAAGCGGCTAACCCGCAGCCACTCAAATAGCAGGGACAGAGCAATGGAACAAATAAACAGTGGCTACTGAAAAACAGAGAGTAGCACAGGCCCCTTGAGGGGAACCCAGCTAACCTCCCACAAAAGTGCAGACAAAAAATGGAAATTGCAAACACGATAGAAACAAGCAGAAAATATCTTATCTGAAAGTAGCAGACGAAGGCAAGACACCAGCTGACTTCCAAATGAACCAGGAAACAATTGATCACCGGCGAGGATCATGGGAAGGCAGCTCACTTATATCAGCCCAGTCAGTCTCTCCTAATTGCCAGTCATCGCTCGCAGGTGATGGACTTCTAATATTCAACACTGGTTCAATACCCTCAGCAACCACCAGAGGGAGCCCCAACTCAGAAGTCATTTCCAACATGCTCACAACAGTCTCCCCCTTGCCCTGTATATTTGTCACCCACCCCCCGAACTATACAATGGTCTCCCTCTACAATGTATCATAGTCTCCCCCCTGCACTGTATGGTTCTCACCCCCGCATGGTATGATGGTCTCCCACAAATGGTAAGATTGTCCCCCACAGCCCACCACACACAGTCTCATGGTCCCCCCACATGGTAGGATGGTCCCACCCACACGGTAGGATGGTTCCCCCCACATGGTAGGATGGTTTCCCCCCACACGGTAGGATGGTTTCCCCCCACATGGTAGGATGGTTCCTCCCACACGGTAGGATGGTTCCCCACACACTGTAGGATGTTCATCCCCCACACTCTAGGATGGTCATCCCCCACAAGGTAAGTTGGTTACCCCCCACAGTGTAGGATGGTCATCTCCCACAAGGTAAGATGGTCCCCCCACGAGGTAGGATGGTCCCCCAACGACACACGGTGGGATGGTCCCCCATATAAGGTATGATGGCTCCTCCTCTACTCACATGGTACGATGGCCCCTACACAAACACACACACACCTTCTGATAGTCCCCCACCTGACGGTATGATGATCCCACTCCCCACACGGTTTGATTGTTACAGCCTACGCACACAGTATGATCGTATCCACAGTCTCTGTCCACATAACATTTTGTTCCCCCCCTGCATGGTCTGATACCACCACCACACACGCTATGATGGCCTTCCAATGTAGTATGATGGTGCCTCCATGTGGTATTATGGACCACCCGTGGTATGATGTTCCACTCATCACACAGTATGATGGTCCCCCCACACGGTATGATGGTCCTCCCCCCCCACATGGTATTACGGTCCCCCAGTATGGTATGATGGTCTACCCCCTGCCCTGTATGTTGGTCACCCACCACCTGAACTATATGATGGTCTCGCCCCACACACTATATGATGATCTCCTCCCTGCACTGTATGATGGTCTCCCTCAGCACTGTATGATAGTCTCCCCCTGAACTGTATGATGGTCTCCCCCTGCACTGTATGATGGTCTCCTCCTGCACTGCATGATGGTCTCCTCCCACACAGTATGATAACACCCCACATGGTACAATGGTCTCCCCCCCACAGAATAATGGTCCCCCCTCACGCATGATATAATGCCCCCTACGTATGGTATGATGGTCCCACACACATTGTATGATGTTCCCACCATGCACATGGTATGATAGACCCCCCACAACAGCCCCTCACATGGTATGATTGACTGCCACACATGATATATTGGTCCCCCACATAGTTTGATGGTCCCCCCAACACGGTTTGATGTTACATCCACACATGGTATGATGGTGCCACCCACACAATATGATTGTCCTCATGTGGTGTGATGGCCACCCCCACACAAGGTATGATGGTCACCCATAGCCCCTTCACACACAGCCTGAAGATTACCCTCACTCCACAAATAGTATGATGTTCCCACACAACACCTCCATACATGTTATGATGGTTCCTCACAGCTCCTCCACACAAGGTATGATGGTCCCTCCCATCTCCTCCACACATGGTATGATGGTGCCCTACACACGGTAAAATGGTCCACCACGCATGGGAAAATGGTCCGCCATGCACGATATGATGATCCACAATGCACGGTATGTTGGTACCCTACAGCTACAGCACACACATAATGATGATCCCCCACAGCCCCTCCTCACATGGTATGATGGTCCTCCACACATGGTATGATGGTCCCCAACATTCCCTCCACACATGATATAACTATCCCCCACAGCCCCTCCACACAAGGTATGATGGTCCCTCCATGCATGGTAAGATGGTCCCTCCACACATGGTATGATGTTACCTCATGCATGGCATGATGGTCGTCTACATCCCTTCTGTACCTGGCATGAAGGTGCTCCGCAGCCCCTCCACATATGGTATGATGTTCCACACAGCCCCTCCACACATGGTATGATTGTTGCACACAGCCCGTCCACATATGGTATTACGGACCTCCACAGCTCCTCTACACCTGGCAGGATGGCCCCCTGCCTCCCCTTCACACAAGGTATGATGGTCCTCCACAGCCTCCTCATACAAGGTATGATGGCCTTGCACAGCCCCCTCAAACATGTGTGAGGGAGCGCCAGGGCCGTAGTCGTGGCTGAGAGTAAATGTTTATGCGCGCCCTGGTCTCCCATCACATGAATACAATGTCCTCTAGTCAATGTACCTGTCTCTTTGCTTACTGCACCTTCAGGGTCCCCTCTTATCTGCTGACGGTACACTCCTGTTGATTGTACACAAAGAGAGACAGAGTCCAGTTCCAACTTTAAACAAACAGATTTACTTGCATCCATACGCAGCACGTCCAGATCATTGACATGGGACTCCACACAGTACACATCCTTCACTTTCCCTGTGCTCCCGGGTCGTACCGTCTCTCTAGGTACTGCAGCGTCTTCCCTGTCCGGCTTAACTACTTTCAGAAGTTCCCCTGTCCATTTCGCCCCAGACATAAGGGCATCTGCCCATGTAGTAAGCCGCAACATCTTGGTGCGACCTGCCTTTCTATTCTGCTGTGACTTCTGCTGCAGCTTCTCGTGTAGCTTCTGGCCACTATAGGCCCTGGATGACTGGGCTATTAGCTTGTAACATTGCGTGGTCTGCTGAGTAGCATGGGCTCTAAGACCCACCTGAGCTGTATGGGCTCCCTGGCCCCACTAACTACAACCCAGGAAATGTCCCTGTCTTACCCACAGTAGGCCCCTCCTAATTTAACTTGTAGTAATACTAAGTGTACTAATATGTCCCCATCTAGTGGACTAACTAACATACTGTGCTTTCCCTACATCATCTTTACATACATATACATTACACTTCAAGACATACATTATATACATAGCAGCAGTAGGTATAAATATATACACAATTACCAACATTTAACCGGGATGAGGGTGAGGGTCTTTACAGTCTTTGCAACCCCTTACACATTGTATGATGGTCCCCCCACACATGGTATTATGATCCCTTGCAGCCCCTCCACACAAGGTATGGTGGTCTTGCACAGCTCCCCACACATGGTATGATTGTCCCCCACACAAGGTATGATGGTCTCCACTCATGGTAAGATGATTCCCACACATATAAAGATGGTCTCTCACATATGGTACGATGGTCTTGCACAGCCCCTCCCACACAGGGTATGATGGTCCCCCACACACGATATGATGGTCTCCATGCATGGTATTATGGTCCCCACACATATAAAGATGGTCCCCCATGCATAGTAGGATAGTCCTTCACGCATGGTAAAATGACCCCCCACATATGGTAAGATAGTCTGCACATATGGTAAGATGGTCCCTCACCTATGGTATGATGGCCCCGCACACATGCTTTGATGGGTCCCCACATTCACTGTCCCACATGCACAGTAAGATGGTCCACATTGCATGGTAAAATGGTCCCCCTCAGTCCCCCACACACTGTATGATAGTCCACCACACACACAGTGTGATGGCTGCCCACGCATGGTGTGATGGTCACCTACTCACTGTGTGATGGTAACCCACTCACGGTGTGATGGTCGCCCACTCACATTGTGATGGTCGCCCACGCACTTTGTGATGGTCGCCCACGCACTGTGTGATGGTCCCTCACGCACGGTGTGATGGTCTCAAAGTACCCCATGGTCTTGCCCAGTCCCCCACACATGGTATGCTGGTCCCCCACGCACGGTATGATAGTTCTTCACATATGGTAAATGACCCCTCACACATAGTAAGATGGTCTCCACATATGGTAAGATGGTCTTCCACACATGGTTTGATGGTCTCCGACAGTCCCCTTTGGTGGTCCCACCCAGCTACTCAACACATGGTATGATGGTCCCCCACACTCATTATGATGGTCCCCCATACACGGTAAGATCCTTCCACGCGTTGTGTGATGGTCCACCACGCGCTGTGTGATGGTCCACCACATATGGTAAAATAACCCTCCACACATAGAAAGATGGTCACTCACATATGGTATGATGTTCCCCCACACAAGGTCTGATGGTCTTGCACAGCCCCACATACATGGTGTGATGGTCCCACATACACCGTATGATGGTTTCTCACAGCCTCCCCACACAAGGTATGATTATCTTGCACAGCCCGCCACACATGGTATGATGGTCTCCCATAAACGATATGATGGTCCTCTACAGCACCTCCACACAAGGTATGATGGACCCCCATACATTAAGATCATACTTCCACACGGCAAGATGGTCCCACCACAGCCCCGCATGCACATGATGGTCCCCCACAGCTACTCAACACACGGTATGATGGCCTTCAAGCTTTTTCCAGTTTATATTATGAAGGTCCCTCACAGTCTTCTTCACAAAATATGAAGTCCCCAATACTGTTTCATGGCCTCCACAGTGTCCCATCACAAGCAGAGACTGACAAAATGAAACAAGAACTACTTAACCAGTCCCATTCTGCCAATGAGCTGCTTAGCTCTGTACAGTGTGTGGCTTCAAGCAATAGGTGCAATCTAGTAATGTCATCGTGTCTGCTGCATGGAGACACAGGATGACTAGTGGCATAGAGAGAAGTTGGCTCTCTCTTCCACTATTGTAACACAATGTATATGCATCCTGAGGCTGCAGTTACCATTGAATTTGAGTCACTTGGTATGGTGGGGTGAAATTTGTGACAACGCCAGATCATGGGTTCAGTGTTGTAAGGTCTGCCACTATTAGCGGTATGCCAATGCTCCCATACAAACGAATAATAGACAGCTTGCAGTACCATTCATGGCTACTACACTGTGACCCCTTCAATCAACTGATTGATGAGAGTTCTATTAGAGGGACCCTCGTTGACTAAATATTGATGGCCTGTCCTACAGATGGGTCACAGAGAATCCCTTTTAATAAAATTCTGCTTCTCAATTTATAGGGTAGTATCCTAACTATGAATGACAGCGTAGCCATTGTCCCAGGATTTATCCATCATGGAGTTAATATATATATATATATATATATATATATATATAAACATTTTTTTTTTTCAGTAACAAAGGAATGGAGCATCTTCTTAGCATGAAGTGTAAGAACGTGGTGCCCGTATACGACCTCCTGCTGGAAATGCTGAACGCACATACTCTGCGAGACCACAGGAAGCAGATGTCACCCGCAAGTTACAGTGCCAAAACGCAAGGTGACGATAGGGACGCGGTGGCGCAGCCTCCTCAATAATCCAGCAAGGATTGGTGTAATGTAAGAGGATGTGCCCGCGCCTGTTTACAAGCCACCCCTCACGGGAAATGATGGAGACTTTTTACACTTTGTATAGTCGTTTGGAAAAGATGAAACTTTTTTTTAGGGAATCTCAGGTGATTTGCTCAATTTGCATTTTTTTGTATATATTTGATTGGCAGCACCAAGCCTTATACTTATTTCTGCACCGTGTATTGTGTCGTGAAGCTACAAGTTGGAAGAATGCTTTCAAGGGGAATGTCCAGTGGTGGCTACTTGTGGCCAATATGTAGGGACCAAAGTGCCCAACAAACCCTCACTAATTCTACCATCTAGTACCCCTTATGTCCCAGGACTTACCGTAGTATCCCTGAGGATGTTAGCCAGCCAAAAAAATGGGAGAAAATGGCATTTTGTCTTTGCCATGGTATTTTAGCCCCTAATTGTGCCAATTGATCTAGAAGCCTAAAATGAAAAGTTTAGGAATTCATGGAATATTATAAAGGGGCTTCTCGCCGACAATATTGTGGTCTTCTTAAGGGGCAGTGGGGATTTTGGGACCACTTTGGTGCTAGGGCCCAGGTACGGCTGCCACCTCTGCACCCCCTTTATCTAAACTGCTGGTTTCTCTGGTGTTTTCCTTTTTAATTGTTTCTTGTTCTGCCAAATCTGTTTTCAAGTCAATGAAGTAGTTGTGTAGTTTGCTGGAATCTCCATGAAACCTTAGTTCAAAAACATTCAAAAATGTCTGAATAATCTTGAATGCCTGGTTAATCTAAGGGAGGATTCACCGTGTGTTTCCCCTGTGATTGTGGCAAGTATTGCATTCCATTTTTTTGGTGTAATCTCTTGATTCACTATTGGTACATACAAATGCATCCAAAAAGGCCATATTCTAAGGCTAAAAGGGTTGTCCATCTTGGGAACTTTTTTTTTTTGCTTATAATTGGGGCAAAAAATTACTTTCCCCCCCAAAAAATTTCAGCATTTGCATTCTACAGCCTCTGTGGTGCACTGTCTATTACTGGCTGCAGAACGAGTTAATTGAGAATCTGTCAGTGATCTCGCTATGACGGTCTGAGAGGGAGTTTGTAATTCTTTTTTTTTTTTTTTTAATCTGTGTCTTTCTGAGCTCCTCATAGCTAATTTATGACCACATCGAAGTTGTATGTGCAGGGAAAGAAAGAGTCTGTAAAAGCAAAACTGTGCACAATGTTTATTGCAACAAAATTGCAAAAATGATTTTTAGCCCCAAATACATGCATTTAAATAAAAAAAAATAAAACAATGTCACCAAAGATGGACAACCCCTTTAAGTCAATAAGCAATCATTGTAGGATCCTGTGTGTCTTTATAGGGTACATAACCTATAACTGGCAGATTAGAAAGAAGCAGGGAGTCGATGGAGGAGAGTTGGGCTGTATATAGTGTATATAGACTGTAACCATAGATCGGCATAGAAGTTGAAGACAAAAAAATGAATAAAAGAAAGGGTAAGAGAATTTCAATAACAATACACAAAGTTGCTTTTATCTATTATTTTAGGTGCGTGATGCAATAAATAATTGCAAAAGTTGGCACAGCCCTTAATCTTCAATTCTAAATTCACCAGGTCATCATTTTTTTTAATGTTTTTCTTCATGGGCGCTATTTCCCGCAGTCGGTTATGGTCTTGCTGATACAACAGTAGCCATGTCTTACAGTGCGGCTGATGGAAATGCTCCATCACCCTGTAGTGCAGACTTATTAGCAAAGTGAGAGCTGAAATGAGAATGTCAGCCCTCCTGTAGGAGCTGAGAGTTCCTGCTTTTTCCACCATAGTTTGGGTGAGAAATCATTTTTACATACTCAATACAAAGTTCTACCCATAAAGTGGTAATGACTGAAAGCCACTAGTACTCATGGCCAGAAAGGCCATCTATTACTTACTGCAAATTCCTGTGTATTCCAAAGACTTTCTTCTGCTGTCACTGAAAAATGACCTTCTCCAGCTTTTTAACGGGGATCTGTTACCAGATTTTACAATACAAACTGCATACATTATTAAATAGATCTCTTAGACCTGAGGATGCTGGCATACTTACTTTCAAAATCCATGTCAGAATGGTTGTATAATGCTGCAAATAAAATGAGCATTTTAGGAGTCCAGCTAAAAAATGAGCGTGCTTCATGGGTCCAAGTGTACAGTCTCAGCTCACACAGCCTGACTGACAGCTGCAGCTTGTACTGAGCAGTGTGAGCTAGCAGGAGGGAGGAGGGACACTGAGGAGTTGTTAATCTGGTGGATAGATGGAAAAGGAGTTCAATCTTTCTGAAAGTATTATGCAGCCATTTCGACAGTAAAAATCATCCTGCAACATGTATCTTCAGGTCAGTAGGTTTATGGCAATACCAAACTTAAATAGTTAAAATAAATAAATATCTGACCTTTGCAAAACAATAAAAAAAGTTATACATCTCCGACGATGGTGACACACATTTATATTTTTCGGTTGCTGGAGCTGTGTGAGGACTAGCACTTTATGTGCTGAGCTTTATTTTTTTGTACCATATGGGTACATATGCTTTCATGGCTTTTTGTTCCCTGTTTTTTTTTTTTCGAAAAGTGAAGAAGATGCAATTTTGGGCAGTTCCTTTTAAAAAAAATTGTTTTCTTCTACACTAGTTTTACTGATATGGCGATATAAAATCTGACTTTTTTATTCTTTATTTTTGGATTGGGAAAAGGACGGGAAATATCAATTTTCATATTTGTCACTCTTAAAAAACTATTTTTAATTAACTTTCACTTATTTTTAGTCCCTATTGTACTTGAACCTGCGATCGTTTGATTCCTTATAATTATGTAATGCAATTTATAGTAAAAAATGTTGATCTCACGTGAAGCCTAGCCAAAGGGAAGAATAGCAGCAATGGGGGCTTTTAGTAGGACCCCTGACTACTCTGGTAACCCATCGACACCTGCAAGGTGTCACAGGGGGAAAAGTGTGCAATGGTCGCCCAAAAAATAGGAGCGGCATGGATCACAACCATTTAACTGCCTTTTGTCAGAAATTAACAGCAGCATCTAAACAGAGGGTAGTGAAGGAAGGACTTATGGGTCAAAGCCTGAGACCACGTCCACATGCACTCGCCTTATGGATTATTGCTTTCCTATGTTGTAAAGGAACAAGCAACGCTGCTGTTTGGACATTTGCTGTTACAGTGTGGTGCTGGGTATGGAGCCATTGCCAAGCACCTCCAAGGAGTTAAGGGTATATTCCCATGAAGCAAAAATGCAGCGGATTTTACTTTGTGATTTCTTTGGGCGTTTTAGCATCCGTTCATTGGTCCAGTCGGGACTTACTTTTTAAACCGCTACAAAACGGGATTTTCAGGTGTATGCGCGACAGGGCCATAGACTATAATGGTGCCGACGAAGTGAACGTGTCCTCTGTCATGCATCATTTTTGATCGTGTACACATACCGGAGGTGGACACTCAGACGTAGTAGACTTCGTCAGGGTGTTTCATCTCCAGTAGGAGTACACCCTCGAAAATAATATAACAGCGCATGTTCACTTTGTCGGCACCATTGTAGTCTATAAGCATATGCTCAAATCCCGTTTTCCGGAGTGGATTTGGACGCAAGCCCTGATGTGAACCACCAATGAGTGCCTGAACACAGTGTGAAAGCCCCCTTAGAATCTCATGCACGCGTCAATTTATACTTTTGGAGGAGAGTGCGAAATTCACTCTTTGCAATTCAGAGGGGGTACGCTTACCCTCTCCTATGCAGAAGGTAATTCTGCTGCAGACAGCACTGTAGGAGTCCACAGAAAATATTTGGGGGGAATGTACCTTACAGAAACCAGTAGAGTAATGGTGTCTTTCTGGCAATGCTCAATGGCAGAAAAGCATGCAAAGTAGATAGTGACCCTGTAACTCAATGTCTGACCCTTCAATAAGCCTTAGGACGGCGTCACACTTGCGAGAAAGTCGTGCGACTAACTCGCATCACACTCGCATCAACACCCGGCACGGCCGCCCGCTCTCGGACCCGAGTGTGCGGCTGCATCTATTTCTATGCAGCCGCACACTCGGGTCCGAGAGCGAGCGGCCGTGCCGGGTGTTGATGCGAGAAAGTCGTGCGACTAACTTGCATCACACTCGCAAGTGTGACGCCGGCCTTAGAGCCTGACCAGGAAGAAGGTCCAAACTGCCAACACATCTACAGACAGCTGTTTTGGGCGGCCTGAGACAGCTGCCTGTGGCGGAGTTTCAGGTTTCTTGGTCTTGTTATATGGCCAGACGTTGATTTTTTTTCTGTAGCTTTCCTAGTTTTTCCTAATGAACATGTATTCAGAGGTAATTATTCCCTTCCTGAGGGTCTTCTATGGGCCGAGGGGCTATGGTTTCTCAGGGCTAGAGCTAGATCAAGATTTTTATACCAGGCTAGGAAAAAAAATGAACACAAGATATTTCTTTTTTTATTTTTAAGTCTCAGTTTGGAAGCTCATCACATAGAGAGCGCCAGTGTGTTCTGATGTACCGTACATGGCGTCTTGGCAGAAGCCTTGAACTACCCAAAGATAACCACCTGAAAAATTATGTTCAGAACTGGTGGCGGTAGTGAAAGCATTTCATCTTGCCAGCAGGTGATACTTTGCCTAAACAATCAGGGCACATTATGCTTGGCTTTTTGGAGATTCTAGCAGACTGTACAGGGGATTGTGAGTGACATTTGGAAACAATGTGCTTTATTTTAGACTGGATTTTAATTGAATGTCTAAAACAGCTGTGACAAATCTACCTCTATTGTACAGAACAAATGTGCCGCTCAACTGCTTTTTGGGGGACTAAGGGGTGCACAAATATCAATGATGTACTTTTTTTTGTATTGCTATTTTTGTCATTTTTGTTAAATGTTAAAAAAAGGAAAATTCAAGTTTTAGAAAGTGATGTGTATATATAAAGTATGTTCGATTGTTCTGCTTATCTGAATTGCGCCTTTTTGATCCTCAAAGAGAATGTCCTCCCTTACTTTTTTTAAAAAAAAAATCTTAGATTTTACTGATTAATTTCTAAATACATTATTATATAAGAGCACCAAACTTCGGATACAGAGCTCCAAACACCGTGCATAGACTGGTATAGGTGACCTGCTGCTTAACAACTGTCACCCCTAGAGAAAGCTAGAAATTATTTTATGGCCTAGTATCACCTGAGAATAATAATGTGTATGAGATCCCTATAGTGGTGGCAGCAGGTAGCGCATCACCACTACAGCTAATGATTGGGTGCAGCAGTCACATGCATGACAGACAGGAGCAGGGGTGCCTTAGTGAGGTAAGCTTTTATTAATTTTTAAATCATTTTTCAGCTTTCTTTTTAATTTGTGTCTCTGGAAAACCCCTTTAACTATGACTATGCAGGGTATTCGGAGTCTTCACACCTGTATTTTTTTATTCCAAAATAGATCAAAAACTTAAAAGGGTTCTCTGCCCAAATGCTAGATGTACTAGAGCAGTGGTTCTCAACCTTTCTAATGCCGTGACCCCGC
>VIAB01007292.1:85741-99233 GCA_009801035.1 Oophaga pumilio | reverse complement strand
AAGTGCCTAGTGCAAAAATTCATCATAATGACCAAAAAAGATTTATAGGGGTTCTTCAGCTCATATCCTGTAAGTTCTGGTGAATTTTCTATTAACTATTTGTTCATGTTTTGTTAGGTATGCTACTATAACCTGCTAATGTGGATGGCTAAACCTTCTGCCTTATACTGATCTCGGTGATATTTAACTGTGGTTACCCTCACACAGCAAGTGGTTGCATATATTCCACTAAATCCTCCACTGTTGGATATATTTATAATGAATTTCGTTTAGCACTACTATTTGCTGTGTGTGGGATACTACATATGATTGTGGCATGCTTGACTATATACGCTGAGGCTATCTATCATGATGATCACATTTATTAGTGACTATACCTCTATTCCCTGATTTGATGAGCAAAATCTTTTTTGGTCATTATGATGAATTTTTGCACTAGGCACTTTATTTCTTATTATATAGTGTTCATTTGTGGAGATGGCATGAATTTTCTGATGATTTGTAGTTTAGTTGTTGTAGTTTATTAAATGAAGACACATATGGGGGGCTTCTGCTGTTCTGGAACCTCAGGAGCTCTGCCAATGTGACATGGTCCCCTCAAACCATTCCAGCAAAATCTGAACTCCAATATGGCGCTTCCCTTCTGAGCTTTGTACTCGTTCTCAAAAGTAGTTTTTGACCACATATGGGGTATTGGTGCACTCGGGAGAAATCGCACAACAAATCTTGGGAGTCCATTTTGTCCTGCTGTCCTTGTGAAAATGAAAACATTTGAAGCCAAAACATTTTTGTGGGATTTTTTTTTATTTTTTTTCAAAGGTCAACGTAAAATTCTATGAAGCACCTGGTGGTTCAAGGTGCTCACCAAACATCTAAGTAAATTCCTTGGGGGGTCTAGTTTTGAAAATGAGTCACTTATGGGGGGGTTCCACTGTTTAGGCTTATCAGGGGCTTTCCTAATGCGTCATGACATCCACAGACCATTCCATCAAAATCCGAGTTTCAAAACATCACTCCTTAATTTCTGAGCCTGGCTGTGCGCCCAAAAGGTAGTTTTCCCCCACATATGGGCTAACTGCATACTGAGGAGAAATTGCACAATTTTTGAGTTCCATTTTCTCCTATTCCACTTGTCAGAATAAAAAATTGGGGCTAAAATAACATTTTTGTGGGAAAAATGCAATTTTTATTTTCACAGCTCAACATTATAAACTTCTGTGAAGCACCTGGGGGTTCATCACACATTTGCATACATTCCTTGAGGGGTCTAGTTTCCAAAATTGGGTCACTTGTGGAGGGCTTCCACTGTTTAGGCTCATCAGGGGCTCTCCAAACAGGACATTGCATCCACTAATGATTACAGCAAATTTTGCGTACAAAAAGTCAAACGGCACTCCTTTCCTTCAGAGCCCTGCCGTGCACCCGAACAGTAGTTTTCCCCAACATATGAGGTATAGACATACTCAGGATAAATTGCACAATAATTTGTATGGTGCAAATTCTCCTGTTGCCCTTGTGAAAATAAAAAAAATTGTGGCTAAATGTGATTTTTTATTTTCAAAACTTAACGTTATAAATTAATATGAAGCACCTAGGGGTTCATGGTGCTCACAACACATCTAGATAAGTTCTTTGAGGGGTCTAGTTTCCAAAATGGGGTCACTTGAGGGGAGTTTGCATTGTTTAGGCACATTAGGGGCTCTCCAAACGCTCTTGATTCCAGCCAATTTTGCGTTCAAAAAGTCAAACGGTGCTCCTTCCCTTCCAAGCCCTGTCGTGTGCCCAAACAGTACTTTTCGCCCACATATGGGGTACTGGCATGCTCAGGAGAAATTGCACAACAAATTTTGGGTCGATGTTTTCCTGTTACCCTTGTGAAAATAAAAAAAAATTTGGATCTAAAGTGAAATTTTTGTAAATAAAAGTTAAATGTTAATTTTGCACCTGAAGGGTTAATAAACTTCTTGTATGTAGTTTTGAGCACATTGAGGGGTGCAGTTTTTAGAATGGTGTCAATTTGTGGTAATTTCTGTCATATAAGCCCCTCAAAGTCACTTCAAATGGTCCCTAAAAAAAAATTAGTTTTGGAAATTTTGTATAAAAAAAAAAAAAATCACTTGTCAAATTTTAACCTTTCTAACTTCCAAACAAAAAAAAAACAGGTTTCAAAAATTGTGCTGATGTAACGTACACATGCGGGAATTGTTATTAATTAACTATTTTGTGTGACATAACTCTCTGGTTTATGGTCATAAAAATTGAAAGTTTGAAAATTGCGAAATTTATCAAAATCTTCGTCAAATTTACGATTTCTTCACAAAAAAAGTAAACCATATCAAACACATTTTACCACTACCATGAAGTACAAAATGTCACAAGAAGACAGTCTCAGAATCAGTAGAATTTGTTGAAGCATTGTAGAGTTATTATCTTATAAAGTGACACTGGTCAGAATTGTACAATTTGCCCTGGTCAAGAAGGTGAAAGCAGACTTGGGGGTAAAGCAGTTAACTGCTTTTGGACAGTTCTTATTGGTGTCTTTCTCTTTGACAGTTACCCTATTTATTGCAATTTGGAAATACAGTATGTATTTAAATGAAGTTGGAGACAACGTAAAGATTCGGTGAAAATAATATCGATCATCATGTCTTTCTATTATTGTTTATATACTATGAATTCTGCTATGTACTGTTAAAACGTTTCACATTGTATTGTATTTCCGATTTCCCCATTCGTCCCCACTGCTATGGGGTTGTTAACTCTGCATCCTTACAGATTTGTTATGATGTGCACATGCATCTCCCTGCCCTGCATCCCATTTACCCTGCGGCGTCTTTGAGGCAGGTGCGCATGGGTGGGAGCGATGGCGACGCCTCCATGCTCCCATGTTTCATTCCGGAGGCCAGCAGTGATGACTCCTTGATGTGAATGGAGGAGCACGCATACACTGCCACAGTCATTTCCATTGGATATCATTCCAGTCATGTGACTGGTCATCTGGGCGATGTAAGGTCCTCTGAAAGGAAGTGTACACCATCCCCCACGAAGCGCAAGATGTGAACGCGCAAAACGCACGCCCGGGACACTCGGTGCTCCTGTTCTCGCTGGCTTTTTCTCTGGTGCCCTAACGTTGGTATGTTACATCTGGTGAATACATATATGCAAATACTTACCTATAGATTTTTATTTACTCTGCAGTAAGGACTAAAAGTAATGACTGTCCTTTACCTTATGGTGTGTTTGATCTGGGTAGTGCACATGTAACACCCACTCATATACAATTGTTCATTTTATGTTGCGGACTATGATGTCATGATTACCGTTTGTTCTGTGTGGGTTTGTGTCACTTGACTCTTTGCCTGACATCTTGGCACCAGATACTTTGCCCGTCTCTTCTTATTGCTGCAGTCATTTTATATTATTCTAATACAGCGTTGATCCAGGGAGCTAGTCTGATTGCCGTATGTGGAGTCGGGAAGGAATTTTTTTCCCCAATGTGAAGCTTACTGTTTGCCACTTGGGGTTTTTTTTGCCTTCCTCTGGATCAACATGTTAGGGCAGGTTAGGATAGGATATGGGTTGAACTAGATGGACTTAAAGTCTTCCTTCAACCTTAATAACTATGTTACTATGTTAATGTATGCTCCTATTTGCAGTTTTGTGCTTTAATAAAATGTTTTGTATTTTTGAAGCATCTAAAGACTCAATTTTTTCTCCTCTTTTCTAATATTTCAAATGATGTAGAAATTTTCCAACAGAAAACACACACGATGGATGTACATATTAGTATGCAATGTAAGCAAAATCTTCAAAATATTTAGATTTATTCAGCATTGAATATGAGCGCCATGTGCAAAAATACACACGAAAGTCCAAAGATACTATAGGCGATGGTAGCAAGTTTAGGCCATCCAAGCTTCTCACAGTAGCCATCCAACTGGTTCCACCACCCATAAATGTATCACTGAGCTCTTAAGTGTACCTAAAATGTAGACTACACTGGTTCGGCTAAAGTAATTATGCCAGCCAACAGCCTAATCCCAAGAGTGGACTGGTGTGGCATTCCCTTGTGAAGGCCTCTTCATAGCGTTGCTCACATGGTCTTCACATCAATCTTCGGCTACTAATGTGCCCAAGACACAAGCGAGACTCGTTGCTGAAATTTTAAATAAAATAGACCTCTATTCCAGCTTTCATTCCTCCATCCCAACCTTTGGTCACCATCTAGACCACATGGACAACGCTTTGAACAGGCTTTCATGCCTAAATTTCTCCAAAGTGTCCCAGGACCTGATTTTCAACAAGTCAATGCCAGGCCAAATGTTACTCATGCTATCGTGAGCAGCCTTTTGGCCAAACTGTACTACCTTGGCCTGCAGCGCCTCCAGACTTGTATCCCATCGAGCACATCTGGGATGCAATTCGTCATCAGTTGCACAAAGAGCTGCCAGCAGAGGATCTTGATTATTTGCCCAAGTGCATTGAGTGTGGTAGAACATTCCTCAAACAACCTCATTCACAGCCGCTATGAATAAATAAAGATGTTTTGAAAATTTAGGTTCCATGTTTTCATCTTTTGCTTATCAGTAACATGTCTATCGATCGTGTGATTTCTGTTTCCACAACTTTTCCTTCTTGGTCTTGCTATTTCAATTTTGAGGAGTGTGTATACACACAGCCTTTAATTTCCTATGTGTGTTCAAATATATAATCACAGGACAAGTACAAGCAATCTGGCTCGTAAAATGAGAATACTAACAATACCAGCATTACTGTGACACACAGTATGGGAAAATTACTATAGTCTTACCCTTAAGGCAGTCATATTCCGAAGCATGAAGTCTCCAAGAATTTGCATGTCTTTTGTACGTGCAAATCGTCCTTCCCTGGAAATACACATTTTACAAGTTTTCAAAACATGATGACACCCAGAATAAAAATAAATTAAAGGAGTTATCTCAACATCCCCTGATTCCACTTCCAACAATCAGCGTGTATTGTTAGGAAAAGCTCCAGCCAGCCAGGCTCTTCTCCTGTGGCAGGGGTAATGTTCTATCACATGATGGCCGTCAGATAAATGGTTGTTAATGTAATATAAGGACAGCTCAAGCAGGCGACACTTTGGCTGAAGACCCCCCTCCATGATGTCCATCTGTCCTAAGAGACCACCCCTTTAACTTACTACAATTTAGAACTGCAGTTTCTTATAACACATCAGTCTACACAATTTGTGAGCTAAGCACGGCATAACAAAGCTCTCGCCTACACGGGGTCAGTTTTCAGACCATGAAATAACTAAGTAGTGAGGATTTTGAAAAAAAAAATTAAAAATAACTTTCAATAAGCGAAGGGCTGGACATCTGGATTCGATTTATGATTTTTTTTTAAAGAAAAGTAAAAAAAAAAACCCTCCTTAAACAATATTTCTAAAAATCTGAAAACTAATTTAAATCAAGTATTTATCAATTAAATTATAAAACTTGAAGGAAACAGAACATTATCCTTTTGGTATAAAATGTGAAGAGAGATTACATTGGCCCTGGTGGCGAGAGAGAAGCAGCAGAAAAGTTTTATACGATCACCTGCATGTATCTGTATTCTTGCCTTCTCTAAACCATACATCATAGATGCATCCTGTTAGCGATGTGTACGGATATCTTCTTTCTCTTACATAATGCTAACATTTTCCATATAATTTGTGATTATTATCTCTTTAATTGTCCCATTGGCTCAGCTGTATATTTTCTAAAGTGTAACTTACCTCACACAATAGATCAAAATACCCATATCATATGCAAAAAAACTCTTACTCTATGGTTATGTCGTTACCAAAGGCTTAGGACGTCCTCAAGTTGCTGCAAAAATTCCTGGTGAAATAGCTGTATGGGTTCCATGCAAGAAAACAGAGGCTTCATCTGGTGCTCTAGTGTTTCCTGTAGATCTCCACCTTTACCTAGCGCTTTCTCCAGCCACTAAAAACCAATGCACAACATGCCATGAAGAATAGAAGCTTGGGGGACATCTACTGGGCAAATTCCAAATAAAATGACAAGTTAATAATCAGTATAACCCTACAAATACTGGGCAACATCATCAATTGTGGGACAGGGCATCTTCCCAATAACGGGAGAATTATAGCTCAAAGGGAATCTGTTAGCACAAAGCACTCCCAAACTGTTTATGTAGTAGCTTTCTGCAAGATAATGTCATCCATACCTTTATCTATGCAATCTGTTGCTCCACAGTTTTAGTTTATGTTCAAAAGAAGCACAAGTGCTCTGGACATGATCAGAGCACTTAGAAAGCCTTTGGCTTCATGGACTCTGTTCCTCACTCATCCTCAACTTCATCTGCTTCAGATGAAGTTGCAGCTGGGTAGAAAATAGAAGCAGGAAGGCAAAGGCTTGAGAAGTGCTCTGATCATGCCCAGAGCACTTAAGCCAAATTTTTATAAAACTTAAAACAGATTTTTTATCAGTCAGGTAGCAACAGATTGCACCATTAGAGGTATGAATGACATCAACTTTAAGAGAGCAACATGATCAAATAAACAGTTTGGGGGGGGGTGAATGGTTCTGACAGATTCCCTTTCAGAATAGTGAAACTAACATGGATGGGATAGTGGTAGATTAAAATATCAAAGGAGAAATTTTTGGAAGCTTATGCTAATCTACTACTTTTTATCTCCTAGGGATGCTTTCAGGTGGAGCGGTCTCTCCTTAGGGTAAGATCATATGTAGTTTGGGAATTCCAAAAATATTTGTAATATTGTTTATTTCTGGTGCTTATACCTTGTCAGACGGGGATCCTGACAAACTTGAGATTCCGCTCTGACATGTAACCACCAAGCAAGGTAAAATGAGTTATTGTAAAATGAATGTGAGGTTACCAAACCCGAGGACTGTGCACATGGGATACAAATTTAGAAGGACAAGACGAATGACTGGATAGGACAGGAATTTGTATCTAATCATTGAGGCTTACCACAGTTATGACCTCGATATCCTTGAAATGGGACGTCTCTGTGCTGAGAATTTCCTTGGTGATATAATAGGCTTCATCCATCTACGGATCGGGGAAATAAAGATAGTTCTGGTGACTGAACCTTAGATGCCACTAGCAATAATTTATGGTTTCTATCTGTAATGCCATGAATATGCTCGTATCATGGGAAATATCAGCTGTCTGCACCCAACATTGATATACGGTGCACACAGGTGAAGTTACATTTCTGTTTCTCTTGCTACACAGGCAGCAAAACATTCCACTTTGAATGCAGCAATCAGCCAAGAAAAAACAGAATTGGTGAAAGATAAATGACTGAATGACCCCGCAGATTGACCTAAGTGACAAATGTGGGCTAAGCATAAGCTCCGCTAACTCATTTTCCTTTTAGTACCTCCATCTCTTTAGATGAGCATCATTGCAATGGCTAATATTCAGAAAGTAGTATTTCATGTGGACCTGCCACACTCTTCCATCACCTTGCTAAAGAAGCAGCATAAAACTATAGGAGGTAAACACAAATTTACCTTTTTTTCTGTTCCCAAACTTTCCGCATTTCAGATTTTGTGCCCGGTACTGTAGCTCATATCTTTTCAAGTGGACAGGGGTGAGATACAATACCGCATTGCCTATAGACAAGCACTATTTAGGGGGGAAGAAATACAGACATTTTTTTCTATTCCTGAAAAACAATCTTGACGTATTGTGAGGTGACTGCCAGACACATAGTTGATGGGAGATGTGTATCACAGAGGTAGTTGTCCTTTATTATGTAAACCTGGAGTAATGCTCTAGTGCACATAGTACTAAGAGGGGTTTATGGGCCATGACAGGACCAGGTTTATTGTGAACAGCTAAAGTGTTGGGCAGGATGGCTGTTGTGCATTATATATGGAGTTGCAGTATACTATATGGAGGAAAATGGGCTGTGCATTATACTATGAGAAGGACTATGGGCTGTGCATTATATGAAGTGCTGTGCATTATCCTATGTGGAGGACTATGGGCTGTGCATTATACTATGAGACGGAATATGGGCTATGCATTACATGAAGTGCTGTGCATTATCCTATGTGGAGGACTATGGGCTGTGCATTATACTATGAGAAGGACTATGGGCTGTGCATTACATGAAGTGCTGTGCATTATACTATGTGGAGGACTATGGGCTGTGCATTATATTATATGCATGGTATCGGAGAATTTACAATAGATATCAGTCATGTAATATAAGAAGTGAAATCTTTGGCATTGTACTATATCTATATTTCTCTGCAATATCTGTGCATCATGAATTGTGGTATGTGTTAAAGGGGCCCACTGAGACTTTCGCCCGGGGCCCACAAAAACCTGCTGCCGGTCCTGGATACTGGTTTTGTCATAAACGCTTAAGGATAGTGCCTCTAAAGTTCCTCATATACCTGTTCTGACAAGTTTCATGTTGCTTTCTGCCTTTCTGTTTTACTTCCTATGCCGATTTCAGCTCAGCTATCACTGGCATCAATTACACAGAGCCCATGCAAAATCTCCTGCACAGGACACAGTTACAGGGAATAGAAGTACTGAACAGCGCACCAGCCCTGCCAATAATGATTATCAAAGTGCGGTTTGAGGGCAATATGCGGCCCACGGGCCGGGACAGGCAAGTAGCTTTATGCATTGGCATCTTGCATCAGGCGGCCACCCCCTGCCTCACTTTCACTGGTATTTGTGTCCTCTAGATGCATATACCAGTGAAAACAATTATGGAAAAGGAGCGAATGGCTCCCTCTACCATCATTGAGCCTGTGTGTGAGAGAAAAGCAGGCACAATAATGCCACTACATCGTGCCAGCCATGCCTCAGTACACAGCGCAGACTGGAGTTGTGGGGGAACCGAGTGAGGTGAGTAGTGTTTTTTTTTTTTACATCATTCTATGGGTGATGAACATAATACTGTGTAAAGGGGCTGAGATGGGACATTCCGAATGGGGAGGCTATGTAGGTACATCATTCTGCATAGAGGGTTATATGGTGACAAAGTACTGTATAATGGGACTGTGTGGGTGACATAATATTTTGTAAGGTGGCTGTGTGTGGGCATCATTCTGAATGGGGGTGCAGTGTAGGGAGAGAATACTGTGTAAGTTGATTGTGGGGGATATTATTCTGGATGGGGGGATGTAAGGAGGTGACCGAAGCGGCCGTGTGCCTTCCCCTCTTTGAACAGTGTTTACATTAAATACGTGTGGTTTTATAGCGTTTATGACTGTTAATGTATTGGATTAGGGATAGAATGCAGCAGTAGCATAGGACAATAGAGGGCACAGAATAGTGGGGCACCACAGAGATAGGAAATAATAATAATCTTTATTTTTATGTAGCGCTAACATATTCCGCAGCGCTTTACAGTTTGCACACATTATCATCGCTGTTCCCAATTGGGGCTCACAATCTAAATTTCCTATCAGTATGTCTTTGGAATGTGGGAGGAAATAGGAGAACCTGGCGGAAACCCACGCAAACATGGGGAGAACATACAAACTCCTTGCAGATGTTGTCCTTGGTTGGATTTGAACCCAAGACTCCAGCGCTGCAAGACTGCAGTGCTAACCACTGAGCCACCGTGCTGCCCATGAGAGTGCCAATATAGGCTTAGTCAGAATAAGGGGTTTTCCAGGCTGGGAGGAGTTACAGATGGGTGTAGTGAGTGATAGTGAGAGACTTCCTGTTTAGTGGGCAGTAGTGAAAGAGGACACATAGCCGTGGGGGTGAAGTTGCTAAGGCAAGAAGGGAACCCAGGCTGGGCAACGTGCAAGTGGTCACCATCTTATACGATAACCATTCCAAGGAGGATCTGGGGCCTACAGCCGGGACTGGGCAGAGTCGAGCGAGCCTTTTACCTTTTCCTATTGAAACCAGACAAGGGGAATGGGAGGAAGCTGGTGGACCTAAGGGCACATATGTTGCAGAAGAGAAAGAGGTATCTGCGGGGCAGAGATTTCCGGGAGAGACAGAGATTATCAGACGGGACAGAGATTATCCAGCGATGCAGAGATTGTCAAGCGAGACAGAGAATGTCTGAAGGGACAAAGATAGAAGTGTCTTCAGGAAGGAAGTTGACGGAGAAGACAAGGAAAGCTCCAGGAAGGCCATTGTGTGTTAATTGTGCTACAACTGTAATAAGTGCCTATTGCCAAGTAAAATTGAACTGTTAAGTATGGACATGGAGTCTGGAGTTGTTTGTGAGTACTGTGAATCTGGAGCCGAGATGACAGAAGCAGAAGGAACCCTGGAGTCTCATGTGAGTGCTCTAGTTGATACACAACAGACAGGACTTTGTGTTTCCTTTGTGGAGAGCCAGGGTGCGATGATGCAGCAGCTCCTCGCCACGACTACCACCCTGGCCTCCTCACAGGGGCACAATACTATTAAGTGAGGCTGTGTGGGGACATCACACTGTGTAGGGAACATCTCGCTGTTTGAGGAGCTGTGTGGTGACAACATTCTAGGTGGTGACATCATACTGTGTGTGGGTACTGTGTGGGGGTAAATCATATTGCATTGGGAGCGGTTGATCGAGGTACAAGGACTACATAACAGATGCAGTATTAGTTACTGCTTTATGTAAACTTTATAAACAGCAGCAAATTATATGATTTTGATTAGTTGTTACATGTAAGAATATAGGTTACAAAAAAACCTATATTTAACATTTATTAGCAGTAGCAACAGTCAGTAGCAGTCAGCATACTTAATTCTGCTCAATATTAAGTGCTAGAAATTAATATAAAACAATAATAATAAGCAGAATTAAGTTTGGCCGGTTGTCCCAACCCTCCACAAAAGTCAGTCTCTCACGTGGTTTCTTGGAAAAATTAATTGCCAAGCCCTGGTATAGATAGCGTGGATAGATAGATGGAGTGGATTAGACAGATGGGCAGGATGGGATGGATTAATTTGATGGGTAAAAAGTAATTAATGTGTTCACATAATATAGAGTATACAGCAGGGTGTATATACTTTACACAGGATATACACTAGTGTACAGTAGCGTGTACACATATGTATACCCAGACACAGAGGCAACTTCAGCTCACCCAGGATTCCTCCATGCACGGAACCTTGCAGTGTGTCAAATGAAAATTAGCAAAAGAAAAAAGTCAGCAAAGGGAGGAGATCCATAAAAACTTGAAGTTTATTATGGGAATAAGAGCTAAGCCTGAAACTTGTTTGCTGTGGTTCAATACCATACAGGTTTTTATGGATTTGTAGATTTTTTCAATAAACTTCAAGATTTTATAGATCTCTTCCCTTTGCTGGATTTTTTCTTATTTTGCACATTATATAATTCTATCTATCTATCTATATATACACACACACACCCTACTGGTGGCCTGGGACTGCAGGGAGCGCGGTGCCTGTAGCGGCATGCATAGAAACACCATTAGCTCTTCTGAATGGAATTGCAGTTGCAGCAAAATTAACGAGATTTTCCAATAACCCTTGACGACAGCACCACAGGAGGATGTCACCCCAATCTAATAGGGACAGGTAACACAAAGAGGTCAAATAGTCCCTCCCATATCCTCTCTCTGGTGTTTTTCATTTTTTCATGTCCTTATTGGGATAAAGAGGTCATACCTGCAGTGCTCTGTTGCCGGTGGTAGAGATTGCTATGTACCTGGGTAAGAGTAGGACAGCGGAGAACGACTGCGGTGCCTTTCCTCTACATGCTGTTCATGTCTCCTTGGACACAGAACTTTCCCATCCTTCTGCATCTTAGCTTAAAGTTGGAAGGATTCAGGCTGGAAGCCTCCCTGAGCTCCCCAGCCTCACTCCTCTACCTCTGCTGTGTGCTGGCCTGTATGATTGCCGGAATTGATGTCAGACAGCGGGCACTTCCACACAGTGTCACTTCCGGTTGCATTCCACGCTGGAACGAATGTTTAATATGGTTAACGGTGCACAGGGAGTGGTTCTGGCAGCAATAGTAACTGCAAGTAATTCCCCCCCTTGTTTCACAATTGGACCAGGGGGAAGAGTCTCATCTGATGAGATGAAGGTGTGCTGGGTCCAGTCACTTTTATTTAAGTGCACTGCACAAAGACATCCTAAGGTAGAACCGATCCTTTGAAACTATGGAGGGTTTATGTTCTTCCCGCTCTGCAACTGCAGAGAAAATCCAGTTTTCCTGGCATTGATGGGTCCTTCCCATTGGTGCAGGTTATCGCTTCAAGGGCTAAGAAGATGAAAATTAGCCTAGAGGAGGAATTAGACTCAAATTCTCAGGAGGATCCCATGTCTAGTCCGGAAGAATAACTGAAGAGGGAAAATTAACCTTAACCCCGGACCTAGCCCAAGAGAACAAAAATATTTTTCATCTGAAGATATGGAAGAACTCCTTACAGTGGTAAGGCATGCAATGGAAGTACAGGAGAAAACCACCCGAACGGTTCAGGAGGAAATAGTTGGGGGATTCCGATAAAAAAAGAAAAAGAAAAAAAGATGGTGTTTCCTAGACATGAAAACATCCAAAATCAAATCCTGGATGAATGGGAATTTCCTGAGTAATGACTACGTATTCCTGGTGAGCTAAAAAGGTTCCCAGAAGAGGAATGTCCTCGTATTGGTCTGAGATACCAAGGGCTGTCATGCAGGTAGCAAGAATGGCTAAGAAAACAACATTGCCATTGGAGGATTACTCTCAGCTTAAGGATTTAAAACAAATGTGGTTTCTAAATATGTAGCACGATTTATGTCCCGATGGCTAGATCAATTGGAAAGTCATCTCAATATGGGCACTTACAGAGAGGATTTATTGGCTTCCTTACCTCTTCTCCAGAAGGCCACTTGATTCCTGGTGGATATATAAGCAGAATCAGTGAGAGAGGCGGCGAGATCTTCAGTGCTGTCGAACTCTGAAAGGCGAGCACTCTGGCTAAAATCATGGAACAGAGATGTGGGTTCTAAAGTTAAGCTTTGTTCCATGCCCTCCCGGGAAAAATACATGTTTGGACCGTCTCTGGATGATTTAGTGGCAAAGCCCTCAGATAAGAAGAAATCTTTGACTGAACTAAAGAACTTCAGGAGGAGATCCTTTCTGCCTCCCCACGAATAACTCCCTCAACACAAAGGGAAAATTAGGGCAATTGAGTCACCCCAAATAGGGATGAGGCAGAAATATTTTTCTCTCCCAGAACCAGCAACAGAACAAGCAATGACGCCAGAACAGTAGTATTTCAGAATTCCTCCCTCAGTGGTACACGATTTGTTCAAGTCTATTGATCCTAAAATCCGTCCAGGAAGGAGTAAGGATGGTGTTCTCCTCCTACACTCCACGAAGGATGAGAATAACTCACCTTTCTTCTAAAAAAATTGTAAAACGCCTTGATGTCCGGTCTGCAAGGTTTGCTTTATTTGAGAGTAATCACTCCAGTTCCAGGGACTGAAAGAAGAGGAGGTAATTACTCTTGGATTTTCCTTTATAAAAAAAAAAAAAAAAAAA